>JACXGM010018801.1:0-18783 GCA_016801145.1 Umbra pygmaea | reverse complement strand
AGACTAAGCCGGTTGTCTGTTTCTAGAAAGGAGAGAGAAAGATGGAGGGAGGGGTGTTTGTTTAAGCCTGTCATCAGTGTGTTTAATAAAGTACTTGACTTCCATTCTCTGGGGTCTGTATGACACAGGGCTTAATACAGCCATCCACAGTGTGAGTGTTTGTCTGTGTTACTGTCTGTGTGTTACTGTCTGTCTGTGTGTTTCTGTCTGCCTGCGTGTTTCTGTCTGTGTGTTTCTGTCTGCCTGCGTGTTTCTGTCTGCCTGCATGTTTCTGTCTGTGTGTTTCTGTTTGTCACCATTGTTTGAAAACACAATGCCCAAAAACCCCAATGTGAAGGTAAATAATTGGTAGGAAAACAAATACATTTGTTAGAACAGTTCAATTGCCAGACAGACTGACAAACAGTATAACTCTGCCATACCCCCCCCCCCCCCCGGGCTACCGTACACTGGTCAGTTTAAATAATTTATGCGGCTCCCCAGCCCTTTGTAAATGTTTTACCCAGTTAAGACTCAAACCTAGAATGTGGCCGTCTGCTTGGTTCAGCAGATCAGTATATTAAAGTTGATTCAGACCTCCAGGTACAGGTGTGTCTAGTCAACGCTTTCATAACTAGGGTACTTTCCATTTGTGTGTTATCAGGGGGTTGTGTTTTAAACTGGTGTTTTCTCCATGTCACACACACAACTTTATTCTAGATGCATTTGGTGTCAACTGGAAGACAGTGTGCTGTGGTCAGAAAGCTGCACTCTGCTCTTTGTCTGTGAACAAAGTATGAACGCTCATTTCCAAAAGCGATAGAACTTATTGTTTTGGTATTCACCCCCCCCCCGCCACCCCCCACTTTATATGTCACTATGAAACATTAAAAGTACGAAGGAACAACAAGTGTAACAGGAACACAAATGGTTCAACTTGGCCATTGCGAATGAGGATTGTTTTACCATCTAGACTGCTGAGCTCACCATCAAAGCTCTACATTTCACCATCAGTACTGCAAACTTATGTAGAATGTTTTTAAGATGGAGTGGCATTCGTGGGGTCCGCATGGTTCGAGCCTGGCGATGGGTTATACAACTTTCGCCAGACCTCCAGCACAAAGCAGCACAAATTGGCACAGTGATGCCAAGGATTTGGGATATATTATCTTTTTTACCACGTCAGTCTCCAGCGACTCCTTGTGTGCAGATCGGGCACCTGTGAATTAAATTGCGTAAGTACAGTTGGTGAGGGCAATCATCCCGTACATGATCTGAATAAAGACGTCCATGTTGGCTGAGCAGTGTGAAAAGAATTGGTGGCTCGGCGACATGTGGTTGGAAGAACCATGTGAGCACCCCTCACTGCCACTCATCTTTACAATGATAATGTTTTGCACTCCAAATTTTGCAAGCCATCTTAAACTTGATTATATTAACAGACTTCATGCAAAGACACACAGGACATTCACTGTCCTCCATTTGAATAAATTAAGATGTAGCATCTGTACTTTAGGTCTTTGAGAAGACAAAAAACAACACTATAAATTCACCCTGAATAGCGCTGTAATCATCTATGTACCAACTGTATCTGTGTCAATGGCAACACAACGCAATCTTAAACAAAATGATTGAAACATAATAAAACACATCTGGACTCCTATGCAGACTGTGGTTAAATGAGTGCACTACATAGGAAATAGTGTGCATTCGGCCATTCAACCTTGGTCCTAGCAGCTATAGTGAGTGAGTTTGAGATGGACACAGGCCTAATGCAAAAGGACACTGTCAAATCAATGTCTTTATCCCAAATGGTCACATGTACATATTGTTTTATTGACCTATTTGTGTGTATGTCCCCCTAACATTGTCACAATGGTTCTCAATACCTAAGGGCATAACAATTTTGTTGTTACAGAGGCATTTTTCATTGTTTACATGCATTCTATAATAATTAACTTGAAATTAAACATGTTCTTTTGCTCTATATTACATCATGCATGAAAATCAATGTCTCAGAATGTTGGATTTATTCATCGTGTAGCCAAGAGACTTCTCAATCTATAACTCACTTTACTGTAATACAAGTATAACCCTTTCAGAGCCCAAAATATCAACATACTACGAGGGACTTCAACCCTTATAAACATTTAATACATTTGAACAAATGCATTTTTATGCAAATTACTTTCCATTTCCATTTGCAACTTTGTATATGCCCTGGTTGAACTACACCAATATGAACAATACACTTTTCTAGCTCTAGCCAGCTCAGATTCTCTGATACAACATCTGACTGCACTCCCTCACTTCCCAAATCTTCTTCCTTAACAATTTTCACAAATATTCATCGACACAGGATTATATAACATGCATCATTTTAAAAATGACATTACTTTAAATTAAAAGGTTTGTGATAAAATCTGAAGGATATTGTAGTCATTGTTGTAGATCGACAGTGTAAATTAAAAATATGTTTGAAACCAAATCAAGCCTTCATAACTCAGCTGTCATTATTGTTTGAATAATTTAAATTTAATTTTGTTCCAATTTTGTCATTCTACCGTAGTATCCATTATGCCGGTTTATCATAGCTTGTACTCATAAATGCGTTTTTGAATGTCAGTAAAGCCTCTATGCGTGATCTGTGCGTTGTTAAACCATTCGTTCTGTGCATTATTAAACCATTTGAACACGTCAGTGTATTTATAACATTCAATCACTCACTTGCAAATTGTTTTAAAAATATTTTCAAAAGACACATTAACACCTTATTATTAAAATTCATTTTATCAAAAAAAAGTATTTTGCATTACAGCTGGATACTTTATTTCTCTCAAACAATCTGTTTTACTTTTAAGCAGGATACAAAATGTTAAGTTTTTAACATCTATAGGCCACATCATTTGTGAAAATAGCATTTACTCCTACATTTGTCATGATGATATTCTAATAATCTGTAAACATTGGATAAATAATAATAATGATTTAGCGCATAACATAGGCGATCACCCCAGGTGTGTCTTTACTGACAGCTGAATCAGCCAATTGATCAGTCCCCACTGAGAGACATGAGAATGGCAGGTTTCAGTAACTTTCTCCGCTACACACACTAAGCATTGTGCATAAACACAGAGGGGAGAGCATGTTTGATTTGCAGCATCAGATTTTTAGGTCAACTTTGTTAACAATAAAAATGTGGAACTTGCCAATTTAATTGAAATTACATGGCCAATACGCATGCATTTTTTAATCACTTTTCTGCATAAAAAACACAGAATACAGCATTAACGTTTATTCTGTATGCAGCAATTTGGGATGCTTGGGAAACAGACAGAACCCTGATGTGAGAAATTTCACACCCCCTGTTTTCTAGCATTTAACCTCCCTCTTCCTGTTTTCTGTCTACATGTAGAGCATTTAACCTCCCTCTTCCTGTTTTCTATCTACATGTAGAGCATTTAACCTCCCTCCTCTTTTTTTCTGTCTACATGTAGAGCATTTAACCTCCCTCCTGCTTTTTTCTATCTACATGTAAAGCATTTAACCTCCCTCCCCCTGTTTCTATCTACATGTAGAGCATTCAACCTCCCTCCCCCTGTTTCTACCTACATGTAGAGCATTTAACCTCCCTCATCCTGTTTTCTATATACATGTAGAGCATTTAATCTCCCTTTCCATGTTTTCTGTCTACATGTAGACTATTTAACATCCCTCCTCATTTCACCTATCTACATGTAGAGCATTTAACCTCCCTCCTCCTTTTAGCTTTCTACATGTAGAGCATTTAACCTCTCTCCTCCTTTTTTCTATCTACATGAAGAGCATTTAACCTCCCTCCTCCTGTTTTCTGTCTACATGTAGAGCATTTAACCTCCCTTCGCCTGTTTTTTATCTACATGTAGAGCATTTAACCTCCCTCCTGTTTTCTGTCTACATGTAGAGCATTTAACCTCCCTCCTCCTGTTTTCTGTCTACATGTAGAGCATTTAACCTCCCTCCCTGTTTTGTGTCTATATGTAGAGCATTTAACCTCCCTCCCTGTTTTGTTTCTTTCTGAAGAACAGACTGACTTAGGAGCAAAGATAGTGTCAATATTGTTAATATGAAACATGTCAGATTCTAATCTATTATGTCCTTGAGCAATACTGTGTTGGCCTTGGGCTATGAAATATATACAAGGTTCATTTACATTTATAAGTGTGATATTTAGCAGACAACCTTATCAAGGGAGGTTTGTTAACAGCTTAGAGAATGTATACAAGTACATGCACATACACACACGACCTAACTGCACACGTGCAGGCACAGACACACACAACCTAACTGCACACTTGCAGGCACAGACACATATGCAGACACAGATGGTGAAACACACAGATTTGGTCAAAAAATTCACAATGTGAAAAATATATATAAATGAGAATTGTGCTGCATGTGAAAAACACAACCTTGTGTTGGTTGGTAGAAAACGACCACTCAAGCTGTTCCACCACTCATCAATCATTCATCAATCAAACAAACACATCATCAATCACTTGTCTGAACTCTATCCTCACTGACAGGAAACAAGGAAGGTGTCCTGAATTGCACACTACCCCTCACAGCGCACAAGTGTTCACTAGAGCCATATCGGCAACTTATGTCCCAGAGTGCACTACTGTTCACCAGTGTGTACTAGGATGGCATTTGTGACCTAAACTATGCCAGACCAATCAAGCAGCTTTGTTTATACAACATGAGGTTCAATTAGGTGTCAACTTATTAGGTGTCTGGTTGCAGTTAATTGCGTGATTATTGGGGTAACAGAATATTGAGGCATAGTGGTGAAATGAATTCTAAATTATACCAAGGCTAACATTTGAGCCTCCTGTTTATTTAGGAGATGCCACAGAGCATTCGGAAGAGTTCATTATGGTCGTACTAGCTAGAAGTGGTGCATTTGTCTCACTGTTCTGCTATTATATTAGAAGCCTTATACTGGCACAGGAGAAGCCCCAAAGGTCTAATTTATGCAGAGACACACTGTGTCCCAAGTGGCAATCTATTCCAAGCATGCTGAACTACTTTTGTCCAGACCTGGACCCTAGTCTATACAACACACAATATAGGGAAAAGTGTGCATTTTGGAACACAATCTTATTACAGTGTGCTCACTGGAGAAGGGCTTGTACTTATGGCACTTTGTACTTTATGCATAACTGTGTCAGCTCCTCCATGCTAATGTTACATACATTACCTTCAAAGGAATGGTCTTGACTTGGTGAACTGTCTACCGCTGCACTATGAAAACGTTCCTAAATGGATCCTACAGGGATTCTTTATTTTGAAACTGTTTGGGGAAAAACCATATCAGGGAGCACCGGGAAAGAAATGATGAAAACAAAATAATGGTATCTTCAAAAAAACAATTTTTCAAACAATATCAACATATAACATTAACCCAAAAGTTTATGTTTATCCAAAAGTTTATTCAAAATGTGTTCAAGGAACCAGTACAATGAGTTTTCAGGAGGTCACGAACAGTTTCATTTGGAAATGGAAAAACTACAGTGACACAGCATCAGGAGTAAAACAGCAGCTCAACAGAATGTCTTAATTGACATTGTGTGTGATTCAGCATTATGTTAAATCATCAGCCAGTAAACTAGCCTCTCAACATCTCCAGTCTTGTTTATTCTCAACGTACCAGAGCAGCAGGCAGGAATCCCCGTCTAGCAGGCCTTTAAAGGCACAACACAAACCCTTGACCATGGAACATGCTTCTTCTAATGTTAACGACAATTGAGTTGCTGTTTACCAACACTTAGATCGGTTCACCCAACCCTCAAGGACGTGTTATCCAGCCTGCTGGGTGGTTTAGTCATTACTCAGGGATATCCCCTGAACACAGCATCGAAAGGTCGCCCATTAACCATGTGCTCTTTAAGAGCAGAGTAGCTACCCAGACACTGCACAGCTGCATGCTGCCAGTAATGGCCCACCGCTGATTCCCCCTGCTAACAACCGCTAACGGCTGTTCTCTTTACTATTCGCTAAAGAGGTATTGATGTCAAGTGAACTGGCGACACTCTTAAAAAGACTTAAGTGTACCTGGGTATACATCATAAGAATGAACCTCAAGACATTCATCCTGGATGTTTACACACACACACATACATGAACACATCACACAAACGCACATTAATTTGAACACACAGCGACACCAACATGAAACACTAACACATCTCACTGTATGACTCAGCTGTAAATCTTTGGTCGAACCACTAATTGCCTCCATATCAATGCCGACAACCCAGGGACAAAAGGGGCATTGTTTCAGCCAGACAGAAAGCTCTCACTCAGGGTTGGTTGTGAAGATTCTTTACCTATCTGCAGTTATACTGTTAGCATTTCAGCTGAGTTAAAGCCTCCATTGATCAATGAAATGCGCAGTTAGTGGTGAGATGAAATGAATGCTGCAAAATTTAGATTAGTCAATGAAATGTCCATTGTTCTTCTTAGGGCTGGTGCATATCTGTGTTCACCTCAGTGGGTAAATGTCCCTGGCCCTGCTGGCATATGCTGTCAGGAAACCTGGAATCAACTACAGCCTGATCAGTACACTCCATCCTATCATTAAAGGGCCAACCTACAGATGATGCAAATTTGTGTTGATAAAATGATACAGGCATATTTTACAATGTATTTTAAATATGTACAGGTTACAATTTAAATACTGTAATTTTTAAAATACCTCATGAACTTTATGTACAATCTTTTGTACTATATCTGATCCAAAAAATAATAATATGAAGACTGGTAAACTGTGTTTGTAAGCAAATGTAAATGCATCTTTATAGCAACAGTAGTGTTGGTCAGTCCATATACAGGTCCAATAATGTAAGAGCGGTTACATCCAAAACTCTAATGGAAAAAAAAAAAGGTGTGAACAGTCCTCGTTATTGTTTTAACTAAATATTACTCCTTTAACTTTCAACTATTATAAAAACACATTATACATTTAGACATGTAGAATGTCCTGGTGGTTTAGATATGTCCTATACATTTAGACATGTAGAGTGTCCTGGGGCCTCATTTATAAAACTTTGCGGTTGATTTGTGTCAGAAGTGGCGTACAGACGAAATATAGAATGTGCGTACGCAAATAAATATTCAGATTTATAAAACCGTGCACACACATGTCCTAAGCAGTTTTCCCTTTATAAATCACAATCAAGTCTAATATCTGGCGCAGCTTTTGCAGCCACATGTCACACCCGTATTTGGCCATAAATAGTCAGTGAAACGCCCCAAAATTAATATTAATTGATTGAGAAATAATGGCAAACACCGAGGAAATCCGAAAAAGCAAATTCACTCAATGTGAAGTAGAAAATATTGTTGGCGAGGTGGAAAAGAGGAGGAACATGTTGTTTGAAGGGCAAAGTATGCTTATTACCAATGCCGAAAAGGCGTTGGAGTGGCAAAAGGTTGCAGACGCTGTAAGAAAGTCGAACCGTGGCCCAAATACAAAGTGGTCAGATATCAGTCGATGTCAAAGCGTCTAGCGCTTCATCGCGAAAGTGTGCTTCATCGCGAAAGTGTGTCTGCCACGGGTGGGGGTAAATTGGTTACATTAGAGCAATGATTACAGAAAGCACGTTCATTCTCATTCGTTGCCATCATAGCTACATAAGTGCACTGATTACATTTGGGAAACAGGACATCTGCAAAATGTGTTTTTTGTTTGCCTGTTCACTCGCCGTGTACGAAAACTTCATGTAATTATGCGACAAGCCTATTATACCGACTAACAAGTCTGGCATAACCCGGGAAAGCGTTGGCTGAGATATCCCTGACCTGTCAGTCAATTCCATCTGGAAAGTGCCAGTCACCAAAAATCCTGTTGTTAGTGTTATGAAAGGCGCCAATAAATAATAGGCATTATTAGGCTATTATTATTATTATCTTCTAACAGTGCAAGATCAGATATTGTACGTCATTACGCATTGTGATGGCATGGCTTTTTATACCCATCCATTTGATTGTATCTGATAAGCTATAGATGTCGGTATTAATCTAATTGTAAATGGAAAATAGTTCTGCACAAATGGAATTTCTTGCACCTTTCAAAAGGTTAAGACATGTCACGATGGAACATATTTAAAAATAAAACAAACTAAATGCATATAAATAAACACTATGTTTCTGTATCTGATTACGACATGTATACTATGAAAACAATATTCCCCAATGGACAATAAAGAATTTCTATCTATTACCTATTTATCTATCATCATCTATTTATCTATCTATCTGCACCGCGAGTAGTGGTGCAACGGAACGTCATTGATCTGTGATCCGTTCGGATCAATATTGCAATGCCCGTTTTGGGCTAATAACTTGAGTCGCACTCACTGTTGTTCTATGCCAATTTATTTACTAATCAGGCTGTTGTTCGGGCCTCAGCCTACACCACTAACATCTAATATAGAGAACTAGTCACAGAATTGCATTAGCACTCAAAAGGAAGTACAGAGAGCGAGCGAGCGATTTCCTCCCCCCTCTCTTTTATACATGTCCAAACCACGCGGGATTACACATACAACAAGAACCTAACTATAACCAACATTCCCACCCAACAATTAGAACCCCCTCTCCAAGGTCACTACAATATCTTCGATTCTGCACACACGTGATCCCCGGATTGATTTCTGCAAAAAAAAGTTGCGCGCACGTTTAGTCCGCTAACAGCGTGGTCATTGCGAGCGGAGGAACGGAGAAGCTTAAACGCCCCGTGTCATTTAAATCCCCTGTATGGGAGCATTTTGGCTTCCTTGTTAAATAAATTGATAAATGTGTAGGCACTGTGGCACAAGAAAGCCATATGACAGTGGAAACACATCAAGCATGGTCACGCATTTGAAGCAACATCATCCCAGTGTTTCACTGACAGGAGTGAAAACGAAAGTTGCAAAACAACTGCTTATCACCGTGCCATTTAAGCAATTAATCAGACCGGGGTAAAGCCATCACAAATGCGATCGGTGTGTTTATAGGTGCAGACATGAGGCCATATTCGGTTGTGCAAAAGGAGGACTTTAAACACATGCTGAAAGTGTTTGAGCCACGTTACGACATCCCGCCGCATACGGGACATACTAAAACGCTTAACATGAAAAAGGTTACCGGGGTTTTAATGCACCTAAACAATGGTCAATCATCACCAAATGGCCATATCTTGTCATGAACACTTAATGATGAGGAAAAGGCTTAACATGATTTGTATGAATATGAATATGAATGTAGCCTACCTAAACAACGATCTATATTAACCACATTTCTCTCTCACATTGCTCATCATAACCACTGAAAATTATAAAAACAACTAACCCAAATTCCAATTATTATGGCCGTTATCTGACGTTAAGACTTTCTGCTTCATTTAAGCCTATTGTAAAGAAAAGGCTTAACGTGATTTAATGTACCTAAACAACAATCAATAATAATCACATTTCTCTCTCATATTTTTCCCCATGTTGTTAATAAACAAATAGACATCATATGTTAATTTGTCTTTTATTTTTTTTGCTGATCCGAAAAATGATCCGATCCATGACTCTGATCCGAGGAACGATCCGAACTGTGAGTTTTTTGATCCGTTGCACCCCTAACCGCGACACATCGACAAAAACAGACATGATTTTGTTCTGTTTACCGTATAATTTATGAGGATTTAATCTACAACACATTACAACAGAGGTAAACTACAACATGTTACAACATGGGTAAACTACAACATGTAACAACATGGGTAAACTACAACATTTACAAACAGAAGTAAACTACAACATGGTACAACAGAGTTAAATTGCAACAAGTTACATAGAGGTAAACTACAACATGTTACAACAGAGGTAAACTACAACATGTTACAATGGAGTTAAACTGCAACATGTTATAACAGAGGTAAACTACAACATGTTACAACATAGTTAAATTGCAACATGTTACAACAGAGTTAAACTACAACATGTTACAATGGAGTTAAACTATGTTACAGTCATCAGAACCAGTTGTCAGTTGTCTCTCGACATCCAACAAGGTCTTCCATGACCCCAGGTTAAAAAAAGTGTTCCGGCCAAATAATCAACTCTGATCACTGACTGCTCTACAGACAATTCAACCATGATCACTGACTGCTCTACTGACCCATTCAACCCTGATCACTGACTGGTCTACAGATCTGTTCAACCCTGATCACTGCCTGCTCTTCAGACCAGTCGACTCTTATCACTGACTGCTCTACAGACCCCCAACCCTGATCACTGACTGCTCTACAGATCTGTTCAACCCTGATCACTGACAGCTCTACAGAACCCTCAACCCTGATCACTGACTGCTCTACAGACCCCTCAACCCTGATCACTGACTGCTCTACAGACCCATCAACCCTGATCACTGACTGCTCTACAGACCCCCAACCCTGATCACTGACTGCTCTACAGACCCCCAACCCTGATCACTGACTGCTCTACAAATCTGTTCAACCCTGATCACTGCCTGCTCTACAGACCATTCAACTCTGATCACTGACTGCTATACAGACCATTAAATCATTATCACTGACAGCTCTACATATCTGTTCAACTCTGATCACTGACTGCTCTACAGACCCCTCAACCCTGATTACTGGCTGCTCTACAGACCCTTCAACCCTGATCACTGCCTGCTCTAAAGACCATTCAGCCCTTATCACTGACAGCTCTACAGATATGTTCAACCCTGATCACTGAGTGCTCTACAGATCCCTCAACCCTGATCACTGACGCCTCTACTGACAATTCAACTCTTACCAATGACAGCTCTACAGACCCGATCAACCCTGATCACTGACTGCTCTACAGATCTGTTCAACCCTGATCACTGACTGCTCTACAGATCTGTTCAACCCTGATCACTGACTGCTCTACAGATCTGTTCAACCCTAATCACTGACTGCTCTACAGATCTGTTCAATCCTGATCACTGACTGCTCTACAGTTTATCCCTCACCAGGCAGAGGGCAGCACACGTCAACGTTTGTCACGAACAAAACACATCACAACTTGAACACTTTCTGTCCAGGTGCTGTGATCCACAGTGACCAGCCATCTGTCCCAAAGAGATAAACAAGAGTCTGCCACATCAAGCCTTATCCAAACTGTGATCTGTCAATTAAGCAGCTGTAATATACTGCACCCAGAAAGTCTTCCAAAAAGTAAACAGATGAATACATCACTTGAATTATGCTAATTAACGTTATTTTAATGTGTAGGACATTCTCAATGGTTATGTTCCATTAAGTTGCATTATTACCAGCCATCACAAATGAGTGTGATTCTATGTATGTGCATATTGTCTCTATACAGCACAATTAAACTAAGGAAATTTCAGGATACATGGAAATATTCACAGTGAATAAAACGCATTTTAATGCTTATTCAAGTATTGTTTCACGTCAACATAATTTACTGAGGTGTTTGGCGGACAAATCACAGCCAAGGATTGTGGGAAGGTACGGAGAGAAGAGCATGGTGGCCAGTCCATCAAGGCACCCGCTTTGTCAGGAGAGGCTTTAACTGTGAAATAGTAAAACACAATCACGTCAAAAAACATTTATTGACCACTGGGTAAAATAATATTTTAAACGATTAGTGTGTGGGGTCTTCTGCATATCTATACAGGTCAACATTTCTGACAGCTTTGTTCTCAAATCTGCAAAACATAAATCATATACTAAAAATAGCTTATAATATCTGTTTATATTTTGGGGAAACTAACAAGTTTATCTCTGGAGAACTGCACATACACCAACGTTTTATATTCAAACAAGTCTATATATTATTCAGCTTGTCAGGTACATTTAGCTTTTTTAGGCAATAAATACCATGGAAGAATATGAGCACAACATGTGAAATGTACTGTAGACATAGCAATCTGCACTGCACTACATTAGGTTAACACATCAAACAAAGAAACACAATCTCAAAATTGATTTAAAATTTGAATTGAAGTGTAATCATGAAAGCACTGGGCTGAAGTTGAACAACCTAAATTAAGACGGGACAACCTGGAAAGACAAGGTGGGCTGTCCGTCAGGCCATAAAGACAACATTATGCCTGCTGCTTAGCAACTAATTTCTTTCACACTTTAGCTGCCGTGAGCACAGGAGTAGGCTAGGGACGTGTGAATGGGTCGTTGAGGGGAACTACAACAACACCTGACTAATGTAGCGCTTACCAATTAGTACCCACACATACACAAGCCCAGGCACACACAGGGTAGGATGTGACGGACTAGAGTACAGGCCAATTAGTCGTAAGACTGAATGACACAAACTGTACAGCTCTCCATTCCTTTTCTAACACCTGGGACAGGTGTCAGGACCAAGCGGTTAAAGGATGCAGTTCAGGTGATCATATTTAGTGTGGTTGGAGAAAAAAATCTAAAAGCTACATGTTCCCTGTAAATGGTCTCTTAGCAGCAAAGAGCAAACGACTGAGGAGGAAGTAACGGGCGGAGGAGATCTGTGGAACTAATTTAAGAAGCCTTTTGATGTTTTTTAATAGCTGTTAGAGTAGAAGAGGTGCGACTCAAAGTGAGAAATCCAGCTGTAAAATATAACACAGAGCAAACTCAAAGAAAGGCATATATTAATATATATATATATATATATATATGTTAATGAGAGGTCAGCGGACATTTCAGTGCGTCAATTCACCAGACGTTTTGGTGAATGCAATTTCGGCAGGGCCTTAGTTCCTAAATTGACTGTGAAGAAAGTAGCATTGAGTGTTGAGGTCATGAATTAGGTTTGACAGCCTTGAGAAGATCTGGAAATACTTTAATCATATATACTGTGTGTGTGTGTGTGTGTGTGTGTGTGTGTGTGTGTGTGTGTGTGTGTGTGTGTGTGTGTGTGTGTGTGTGTGTGTGCATTTGTGTGAGTGTGCCTGTCATGTACCCTCACCCCTCCTCTCAAAAGACAACGTGTTTCCTTCACAACACAACGAGGGTTAGACCCACATTACGTACATAAAGAGTGACTCAACAGTTTCTGACATGACACATCATTCAGCTTGTCAGTCAGGGGAAACACTCACAGTACGCACACTCTGATGAATTCAGGTTCACTGTTACCTTGTGAGAAGGACAGATGGGAGGAAGATGGAGAGAGAGAAAAGTCAAACAAAGAAAGAGAAATACAAAAACAGAGCAATGCGGAAGCTGTCACACGACGACAGAGTGAATGAATTCAAGCTAGACAGAAATGGTTGATTTTGTCAGACTAAAATGTCTTGAAGCCAGAAAATTATACAGGCATGACACTAAGATGCTTTCAGCGCTGCCAGAATGGCACTCTACCCCCAGAGTAGTGCACTACATTTAACTAGGTCCTGTTGAGAATAGGGAACCTTTTCAAAGCATATTAACGTTTTGTGAATAAAGACTTAGTTTAACTTGATATTGATTTGAGAGTAAAACCTTGACTGGATGGTTATCCTCTTTGCTTTAAAGAGACAATATCATGAAATAAATGTGTGTTTGTGAACCGGATATTTCATCATTAGTGGTAATTAATTCTCATCACACGTGTCTACAATAGAAGGCTTCAAACAACAGCTTGGCAGTTTTAGACCTCAGACACTCCCAATCTTAAAATCCACCGACAGCATATTGTGTAAATACGGCTGCTTATGTTGCCTTCCAATCTTTAATATAACAAACAGCGTATTGTATAAACAAAACTGTTTCCCGAAAGACCTTGACACAAACAATGCAAAGTCTTACAGTAAGTACTCCTAGTATTGGCAATATCTACAAGGAGAGTTTCCTTGTCGAGAATTCAAACAAAAACTGCTGTGTTGTTATCGTAGTACAGTTGGCTTCTCCGTATTGCCAAAATATATATGTGATCTTTTTGGCCTTGGCAATTAGCATCCGGTGACTGATCTGACGAGCAGAGCATTGCATCAATCAGATCTGTTTCCTGGGGATAACTTGAGCTCCTTGAGCTACAGTACTCAGGCACTGGATACGTGCCAGGGCCCAAACTAGCACAGGATAACCACGTACTGTCAGAGCATTGGAGTCCAGTGGTGTTGCGTTAAGTCTGGGAGACAAGCTGGTCACTGCCTCAGGACCAAACAAAACCGGGTCACAGCCAAGCAGCATGGGACCTAACGCATGCCCAATGTATTAACACTGCAAGAACAGTGCACGTATGCACACTGGACTAACATGCAGCTTTTCCGAAAGTCTGAACGCGTTGTCCTTGTGTTGTTAGTATTAGTAACCCAGCATGTTGTCTGTCCTGTTCAATACACATGCATGCCTTTCCTTTACTGTCTTGTTTAGTTGGTAATTGCACAGTTTGAGATCCCAACACACACACACTCGTACGTACACACACACACACACACACACACACACACACACACACACACACACACACACACTGATTAAATTCCCTCTTCATGATTATTGAACTCAGAATTGCCCACCCCGCACTCTACTCCATATCTTGTTTCCAAAGTGTTCAGTCTGAGGGCAAATTGAATTACTGCTTCTCTCACCGTGTGGTGCTGTCCCCTTCCTCTACAGGCCTAAACCAGATGGTGCTCAAACAGAGAGGAACAAAAGCCTGAAAGAGAGATGTCCTGTGTCCCCAATGGCACCCTAACCGCTAAAGGGTGCATTACTACTGACATGGGCCTTTGCAGTCTGGACATTTGGGAAGGAGTTGTTGTTCATCCATGACACCGACTATGATGAGCTCGAAGTGGACTGGCACGGGTCAGTTAGGGGAATTTACTATAATCAGTATTAGAGAAGATATTCCACTATTGTATAGCTATTCCACATTTGAGGAGGCTATACTACATCCAGAAAATTAAACAACATATGGTAATTGTCACGGGCTCAAATTCCACATGACTATTTCCAGCATGTGAAGAATTGATTATAAAGTCAGCAAATTAAACGTGTTGATGGAGTTCCGCAGGGCAAATTGTTTTAGCCATTACAAAACTATGTGCCAATAAGCTGTTAAAGAGGTGTTGATTCAAAAATGACAGCCTAACACTTCCCACTAATTTAAACATACTGACCTAAATATTTTGATTTGGCATTTGTATTAAATCATATACTGCTTCGCAATAGAGGTCAATTAAACTATGAGACTAAAAACTATGTAAAACACTAATCACAGAATATAAACAAGTTATCAGTTAATGCTTAAAAAACAAATAGATGATTAGCTAGCGGTTATTTCATAATTACTATGCAAACAGTATTTCACAGGAAGGAAACATGTTACTATAATACAATAGTATTTCATACTGACATTGAACAAGACTTAAATTCCCATAACGCCGTAAGACCTGAACCACGTCTAATAAGATTAGTGTGACAAGACATACTAAAACCTGTCAGTCTCTTGCCACTGAATAATAGTCTGCACACCTGTCAGTCGAATCATTACAATAAATAAAAAAATGTACACACTCCGTGGAAATCTTGTTTTTCCCATATTACCGCTGTCAGCTTTGACAGATTATATAAGGAGGGTTTTACATGTTGAGATGAGATAATACAGTGGTTATGGGCTGTGCCTTCCAAATCACATCCTATTCCCTAAGCTTTAGTGTTCTACTTTTGAAAGGAGCCTTATATACCTGGATGAAAAAATAGTGCAACATAAAGGGAATAGGTTACACATTGGGAGCCTTTCTATCTTTCCTGTCAGTCTACTGTGTCCCTACGGCAAGATAATTAGAGCCTAAGGTAGTACAGAAGTCTGGGCCGAGCACAGATCAACCAGAACTTAATACCTTCATGCAGCTACTCAAAAAAGTCTAAGGAAGACATTCAAACAATTCCAAAATTCTGCAGGAATATCGGATAGTTAGTGGCACTAGGGATTTGAAATAGATCCCCGTGTGAAACCCTGGAGTTGATATACTGGAGTTCCAACTCCGCGGAACACTGGATTTGCGTCGCTCCACCTGCAGTTTAACCTTTGTGAAACATTTGTGGAAAATATGATTTAATGACTGTTTGTGACTTGTGATTGTTTACAAATGGGTAGCATAAGCGCTAGCCAGGTGCTGATCACTTACATAATGATTCTACGTAATTACATGGGGTCGATTCACTCACCACTCCAGAGCAACCAGGCGGTCGTGGACTCCGCTTTGTGACATCGAACTTCCCCTCATTTTCCTAAATAAACACCCTGCACCCTCCAGGATTGACTTAGTCTGAATCCTCTTATGGAATCCAAAGTCAATACGGCACAATGAAGAAGTAGGAACCTTTGTTCACATTACGCCACAAGATGGCTTTGACATTTCCAATACTCTGACTGATTCCAGACCTCAAAGTCTACGTCCTAAATGGGCACATATTCCGGGCCGTAGCCCACTACTGCCTTGTGGGCCCTACTGGACAGGATATGTAGGGTCTAGGGTCCTGTTTGGGACGTTCGACATTGATCTAGGAGGCCAGGCTGAGGGAGACTAGACCAACAACACATTCATCTCACAAACAGTATTTCATGTATTCTGAGGCTGAAGAAGAACAAATCTGGAAGAAATACAAAGTGAAAACAGCCATGTTAAAAAGCATACCATACTGAAACACATACCATACTGAAACACATACCATACTGAAACACATACTATACTGAAACACATACTATACTGAAACACATACCATACTGAAACGCGTACCATACTGAAACACGTACCATACTGAAACACATACCATACTGAAACGCGTACCATACTGAAACGCGTACCATACTGAAACACGTACCATACTGAAACACGTACCATACTGAAACACATACTATACTGAAACACATACTATACTGAAACACATACCATACTGAAACACATACCATACTGAAACACATACCATACTGAAACACATACCATACTGAAACACATACCATACTGAAACACATACAATACTGAAACACATACCATACTGAAACACATACCATACTGAAACACATACCATACTGAAACACATACCATACTGAAACACATAACATACTGAAACACATACCATACTGAAACACATACCATACTGAAACACATACCATACTGAAACACGTGGCCAAACCACATGAACACATTATATTGACCCTTTAGTAGTGAATCTTCTGAATCTTACATTTACTGTTCAACACTGTGATTTTATTGGGATTGGGTAATCCAAAACATTGCTCACCGACTGTGTGATGTCAAGGTTCAAGTTTTTTTTTTATCAGTCAAGAAAATAAACGTGCTAAAAATAAATTGTTTCTCAATTTTCAAAGAAGAGGGAGAAGGAGTTATGAAGTTTCAGTGCAGGTGCAGTGAAATAGCACAGAGGTAATATTGTGAGATTTCCAAAAAACTCAACATGAAATATTGTCAAAACTAATAACATCTGTGTAACTGTATTGATGTGTTGCCATATCACTGCTGCAAACGCACAGAAAACAGATTTTACAGACAAAGAGTTGTCATAGAAACTAAGAGACCCAATATATATCCTGACGGATGTGGATTGGCTGCTAATTATTTATGATCGATTGATGGAGCACTTCTAGGCCGTCTGTGCTGATGAAACACCAAACGACAGCTCAATAATCAGTACTCAAGGTGAAGAACGCTGGGAAGACCGGCTGAAGATCAACTAATCAAAATATTACTGCAGGGAGGGCCTGAAATACCAACAGCAGAGAAGTGATATAGAGGAAAATAAAAAATAACCCAGAGACATGGATCAAGATAAGTTTATAGTTAAGTTTCAACTTTATTTCACCAGGCAAGTTGACTGAGAACACTTTCTCATTTGCAGCAACGGCCTGGTGAGAAGTGGGGCGAGGTAAGCGGCTGATTAGGTTGTCATGATGGTATGAGGAACAGATTGGAAATTTGTCCTGGACACCGAGGTTAACACCCATACTCTTTATAATAGTGCTATGTGATCTTTAGTGACCACAGAGAGTCAGGAAACCCATTTATGTCCCATCCGAAAGACGGCACCCTACACAGGGCAGATGTCCTCATCACTACCCTGGGGCATTGGGAATGATCTTTAGACCAGAGGGAAGAGTGCCCCCTACTGGCCCTCCAACACCACTTCCAGCAGCACTGTTCTCCCATGCAGGGGTCAACCAGGCCTGACCCTGCTTTGCTTTCGAAGCAACCAGCATGAGGTATGGAGGGATGACTGAATGGATGGATGGATGAGTGAATGGATGGATGACTGAATGTATGGATGACTGAAAAGATGGATGGATGACTGAATGGATGGAGGGATGACTGAATGTATGGAGGGATGACTGAATGTATGGAGGGATGCCTAAATGGATGGATGGATGGATGACTGAATGGATGGAGGGATGAGTGAATGTATGAAGGGATGACTGAATGGATGGATGGATGACTGAATGGATGGATGGATGACTGAATGTATGGAGGGATGAGTGAATGGATGGAGGGATGAGTGAATGGATGGAGGGATGAGTGAATAGATGGAGGGATGAGTGAATGGATGAATTGGTGACGGAATGGATGGAGGGATGATTGAATGGATGGAGGGATGAGTGAATGGATGGAGGGATGAGTGAATGGATGGATGGATGACTGAATGGATGGAGGGATGACTGAATGGATGGATGGATGGATGGATGACTGAATGTATGGAGGGATGAGTGAATGGATGGAGGGATGAGTGAATGTATGGAGGGATGAGTGAATGGATGGAGGGATGAGTGAATG
>JACXGM010018800.1:0-18793 GCA_016801145.1 Umbra pygmaea | reverse complement strand
GAGGCCATGTTTGGTGGGTGGGATGTGCTGTGGTGGGGGGTGGGGGTTTACTGGGGGATAATATTATAATAATTATATTATTTATTATTATTTATTTCGATTTTTGTTAACTTCCCATAAATGTTTTTACATTAACATTTTAGCCATTTAGCGTATGCTCTTACAGTAAATACAGGGATATCTCCCTGGAGCAGATTAGGGTAAAGTGCCTTGCTCAAGGACACAACAACATTTGGCTCAGTCATGAATCAAACCAGCAACCTTCCATTTAAAAGTCAAACTCCATAACGGCTAACACATCTGACCCCACATTATTGTCAACCTTAATAATTATTATAAAAAATGTACATGTACCGGTAGTAAAAAAAATCCTTATATACCAAAAAGTGATAACACATTGCTTGAGAAGAAACATTAGGCATTAACAAGTGTTTACCTCCTAGTATGTTTTTCGTATGAAATGGGAGTGATGGTATAATTGGAATTTAGCCAACGTGATAAAATTTTATACACTGTAGGACCTAAACTGACTAAATATCTCCACACTATAAGTTGCCATATTACCACATTTTTCTGTACGATTACATAGTGGGTGAACAGCGAACCTCTTAGTATCTGAAGATGGATCGTCCCTGACTGATGTAGGGCAGGACAGACCTCCAATCCTGACACAAAATTGTCTTTCCAGGACCCCATAGATTTGTGAGGCCTCAGCTTCAGAAAATGGCTGACCCGGGGTTGTCAGAGGAACCTGTAATGGAGAGAAAATCCCTCCCAAATGACACCGGGTTGCCATCCGGGACAGACACAGAGAATCTGGAATCTGCTCCAGGTTTAGATTGTCATTACGTTATAAATCCATGGAGGTTGGCACCCCCGTACCACTAAAGCAAAGTGACAAAGAGACAAGCCATTTAGCATAAGTGTTTAGTTGTTAACATTGAGTCTGAGTGTTCAGTTGTTAATATTTAGTGTGATTTAAATAGTTACGAGCGCATAAATGTTCATTGTCTGGCGAAGTTACTACCTGGAGTAAAGTTGTTGCACACCACCGCTGGATCGATGGGCTCATTGGTTGTACAGCATTGTCTCCATTTCTAACTCATCCAATGGCTCATAGGTCTTAAGGGAAGAGTGGAAATGTACCTTATTCTTTCACAAATGGCTTCTCAGAAAGGAGGCGTCTTGGTTATTATTATTAAGTTTATTTAGATAGGGACAGATACAAAAAACAGAGATAACCTTAAACAGTCATTGGAACATAGTGTTTTTAGCTAAACTTGTCCCTAGTAGGGCTTTTGGTTAAAGATTGAAATAAAGATGAACATTATTAAAAAGATGATAGAGGTGAAAGAAAATGGAATGAAATGAAAAAGTAAATAAAGTATACAGAGAGGGCACAGTGTAAGTAATAAGTATGAGAGCAATATTGTTCCTGAATTAGCCACAGTTTGGTATTTTTTTAAGATGGCTAATGTTGGGATACATTTGAAGTGGTCTGGCAGAGTTCCATAATTTTGCCCCTTTTACTGAAAAGGCAGTTTGGACAAATGATGTTCTACGGAAAGGAATATTACAATTGCCTTTTAATGCTGCTCAGGTTATGGATCTGGTACCACTTTGCTGTCTTGTTATTGCTTTGCAAAGGGGTGGGGAAGCAGTGTTATTTAGGCATTTGAAGACCAATTTAACAAAATTCTGGGAGATAAAATTTGCTAAACTTAAAATCTTATGTTTGTTTAGAATTTGGCATTGATAGTACCTTATTCTCTTAATGTCCAAGACTTTCAAGGCTCGGTTATAAAGACACTCTATGGTCTTAACTGATGACTGGTGAGCTTGGGACCATGTGGTCAAGCCATACAATATGTATGAGAATCATAGAATTTATCAAAATAAAAGCACAGTCAAGTGTCAAGCAATTTCTTATTCTAAAACTGCCCAAGATGGCCTTCAGAGTTTTACAGATTTTTTTTATATGACTTTTAAAATTCAACTGATAGTTTATAATTATTCCCAGATACTTCACTACAAGTATCTGTTCAATAAGCTCCTCATTAATTTGTACATTCAGAAGTTGAGTTAGAGGCTTTAATGGAAAAGCAGACGGAATTTGTTTTTTTAGTTTTTAAAGTTAAACAAGATGAGGCCATCCAAGATATTTTGTTTAAGTTGGTACTTAGTTTGTCAGCAACAGCAGTACAGGTATTACCATATACATACACCACTGTGTCATCTGCATACCTCTGTAGACCTATATCTGGACATAAGTCTGGCAAATCATTAATGTAGAGGCTGAAGAGTATGAATCCCAAGACAGTGCCTTGAGGAATCCCTGTTTCAATTTTGAGAAAGGAGGATATCACATTATTAATTATAACAAACTGTTTGTGGCCTTTAAAATATGATTCAAACCAGGACAATGACTGTTTGGATAAATTGAACTTAGCTAATTTTGAAATTAAGATGTTGTGATTTACTCTATCAAATGCCATTTTTAGATCTAGAAATACTGCACCAACCACGTTAGCCTTGTCAAGTGATTGTTTGATATTTTCAGGTAATAAACAAGTCGTGGATTTTGTAGAAGGGTTATACCTGAATCCAAATTGCAGAGGACTCAGATAATTGTTTTTCTCAAGGTAATGCATCAGTTGTTCTGAGACAATCCTCTCCAGGACTTTAGACAAAACTGGAAGAAGACTAATTAGTCTATAATTACAAGACATTTTATCATCTCCAGATTTAAAAATAGGTATTACCAGAGCCTTTTTCACCCATCTGGGAATTGCCCAGATTTAATGGAAATATTAATAAGATGGGTGAGAGGCTGGGCCAGATTTTTTTAACATATCCAGGTGTTAGAATGGCCAAGTCAAAGTCCAGACCTGAATTCTATCGAGAATCTGTGGAAAGAACTAAAAACTGCTGTTCACAAACGCTCTCCATCCAACCTCACTGAGCTTGAGCTGTTTTGCAAAGAGGAATGGGCAAAACATTCAGTCTCTCGATGTGCAAAACTGATAGAGACATACCCCAAGCGACTTACAGCTGTAATCGCAGCCAAAGGTGGCGCTACAAAGTATTAACTAAATTGCTCGCCCAATTTTTCAGTTTTTTATTTGTTAAAAATGTTTGAAATATCCAATAAATTTTGTTACACTTCATGATTGTGTCCCACTTGTTGTTGCTTCTTCACAAAAAATTACAGTTTTATATCTTTATGTTTGAAGCCTGAAATGTGGCAAAAGGTCGAAATCTTCAAGGGGGCTGAATACTTTCGCAAGGCACTGTAGTTCAAATTCTGGCAGACATTTTGCATGCATGTGTTCATTTCACGGAATTCTGTGAGATCGGGTTGGTTGAGAATACATGTGGTAAAACATACTTTATAAAACGGGTCCAGCGATATCTGCAATTTGATTGGCTAAAATTGCCTATGACAAGCCTATGACAATTCCCTGATATTCACACTGTTGAATTTTGCTTTTTCACTCAAGTGCTGTATTATGTAATCAAAAAGTACCACTACGCCCGTGAGTTGAACAAAATCAAAAACATGGCAGATAATTCCTCTCGCTTCAAATCTCAACACCAACTTCCTAATAAGATCATCTAAAAAATAAAAACAATTTTAACATTCACTTACCACAACAAGATTGTCGCTGATGCAGACATGCTAACCACCCACAGTTTTTGCTATCTGCTTTAATTTTTGGTGGTGGCTGGCTCGTAAGCCAAATTGTTTTAGCTACCTCTCACATTACACAGCCCTACACCGCAACCCCCTTTTTTCATATTTTTTATATCAAGAAATAGCATACAGTTTGACAGATTTATTATAAACG
The DNA here is from genome assembly GCA_016801145.1 of Umbra pygmaea. NCBI lineage: Eukaryota > Metazoa > Chordata > Actinopteri > Esociformes > Umbridae > Umbra > Umbra pygmaea. The sequence continues at coordinate 14,945 of JACXGM010018800.1, read as the reverse complement.
GGTCTCTGAAAGGGGAATTACGGTAGCCTACCCATTATCAGCCGCCAAAGTAAGATGAAATAACTTACTTCTCTATGCAAACAGTTGTTTGAATCAGACTTACAAGTTTGCTATTATTGTTCTGGCCTATTGTTTTATTAATAAAAATAAATATAGCATATAGCCTACAATTGTTTTCCTATGCATAGCTTGAATTCTCTCTCCCGCTGTCATTTAAATTTAGCAAATCATGTTCTGATCGGTTGTGGAAACATATTAATTGCTTGCACATACATGGAAGTCTGCCCGTATTCATAACATTTCGTTTCCAGACAAGATTGCACATTGTGGCTTTTGCAACCGTACATCTCAGAATTTCTCCCAAATTACGTTCTCAGGTAACTATTTTGAAAACCTGAATTACGTTATATGCCAACATATTTAGGGTTTTTTACGTTTGAACTGCATGTTTCGTTATTAGGCTATATTTGTATTTCTATTCCATTGCCCCTGTACATTTAGTTTAGCGGATTTATGTGAGAACATTCCATACATTCCATAGTGTTCAAAATTATATTGCAACATTCACAGTTAAGGTTAGGTATGAGGATACTAACGGTTAAGGTTAGGCATTAGGTTACTAACGGTTAAGGTTAGGCATGACGTTACTAACGGTTGAGGTGAGATATGACGTTACTGAGGTTAAGGTTAGGAGTAAGGTTCGGGTTAACATTACAAAAAACCGACAATCATCTGTGTGCATGATGCATGCAATGTAGAACAAAACACACACAAAGTGCCTAACATTAACCACTCAGAACCCTTGCGTTATCCCAATGTAAGCCTTAACCAAACCCATACCCTAACCATAACCACTCAGAACCCTTGCCATTAGTCGATTTAAGCCTAACCTTAATAACTTTGAACCCTTGTAGTTAACGTCTGCATCGCGCTGGAATAGTGAGTAAAAAAGTATGTGTGCAACACGTCTGCATCGCGCTGGAATAAAAAACTAATTATATGCAAAGCGTCCGCTTGGATTTGAACTCGGAACCTCCGGGATGTGAGTCGCATGTTTATACGCCCATCCACCATCCCCAGCCTACCAACCTGCTAAATCTACGCAATTTACACTCTGCTACATCACCATGCGATTCGATTAGTATCACCTCCTGGTGGTAGAGTACCTTCGTAATGCGTGTAATATTCACGCCGTGGCGAGGCAAAGCGTGACATTGACCCGCAAAACCCGATGGACCAGTGTGTGTATTACACGCCTGGCCGTGATACTGGGTTGGTATTAGTACAATTTAGTACTGTCACACCGAGTGGCATCAGACTAGAAGGAAAAGGGGACTAACTATATAGTGTGAAGGGGCCCTTAAATCTGGGAATAAAGAGGGAAGTGGCCCTCAGGGGACGGGCCCAGTATATTGTGCGATGCAACAGATAACATCTAGTACATTATAGTCTGCTATGGCTCATTGGTTCTCTATACTGGGATTATGGGTTCGGGTCCCGGTGCCACTTGCATATGAAATTCATTACATAGTACAATTCATTAACCAGGGCCCTATGGAGAGAGATGACACCCTATTCCCTATGTAGTGCACTACTTTAACCAAGGCCCTGTTGTGGAGCTAATGTCATGTCATTATCACGAGCCACTACTTAAAAGCTGGATACCAGTGAGTGAAATACCCGTAATTCCCTTCATTGTCTATATGCAGACATCCATCGTTTTTACGACGTGTACGTGCCACCGTTAAGAACTCCATTATTACATGGCTTGACAAACGAGGCCCTCGGGGTTTGTACAAGATCACCGCTCTGATCCAAACCTTTCTCTACGGTGTGGTGCCGTGTTTTGACCGCTGTCTTCATGCACTGATGATCTTAATGACACAATTTCCTGTATAGCCTGTTACATTAGACCAGAGTTAGGCATGCTCAAAGACGGGAATAGGCAATACAAAACCCAAAGTAATCCTTGTAACTGTGTTTTAATAAGTTAGTAAAGGTCCTGCAATGGGTTTAATGTAGATATTAAGGTTTTGTTTTAGGTTTTAGTTAAGGGTGGTCTGGTCACTGAAAGGTGAACAGAAACACAAAGGTAGTTTAGAGAGAGGGACAGGATAATGGGTTTGTGTGTTACAATGGATTAATGTGAGAAAGAGGAGAGCTAATCACCACGTTGCTGTTAACCACCACTGGGCTTGTGTTAGGGGTTAACTAAACTGAGCTGTGACACATGGCTGCTCTGTATGGGGCAGGAGGAGTGTGTGTGTGTATCTGAGTGTGTTTGTGTGTGGATGTAGGACCCATTGCAGACAGGGAGAGGGATGTGTGTAGAAGGGCCTGCACAATGACGCTAAAGAGCCCATAATAATGATGGCAATTACGGCAATGGGCTTAAACAAACGGGAGCCCCATGAAATCTCATCATACTCCAATCAGATTGGCCCTAATGAGATAAAGATGCCAATTAATCCTCTGTTAATTGCTGTGGCTGGTTTTCAGAATACACTGAAATATGCAGCACATGCAAATGAACAGCTCTGGCCTTCTGCTGTGTTGCAGATAGCAAGGTGTAGGTCTTTGGTTTGTTAACTAGAATAATGTTGTGGTCGATTTAATTACATTGATGAGGAGGACGGCTGTCATGGTAATGTTTGGTAAGACGGATGAAATCAACTTTCGTTCTGTTTCAAAGTGTGTATCAGTATGTCTTGCATTAATCAACAACTTCCCCCTATAGATTCCGTTCATACGGGATGAGAGCTGACTGCCTGCTTCCCGGAGTATCTGAGAGCCTGAAGTTTACATTAGGGTAATGTAATGTGACTGATGCTGCTGTAGTCTTAATGATTCAGGATCCCCAGCAACTTACCAAATGCTCCCCCTCTCACGCCACACGCCCTGCACTGACACTGAACTCTGAAGTGCTGATGTGACGCTGGTTGTGACCCCATTAAATGTATCACTATAGCACGGGTGCTGATTTACCCCACCCGGAGACACTCGCTCCAAAACTCATAAATGAAGGCAGCAGCTTCTCTTAGAGAAGTCCTCTGCAGATCATTGTCCTTAGGCTGGGAGAATACAACCCCACCTCCATCGCTCTGCCTCTCTGTTCTCTCCATCTTCTCTCCTCTTCTCTAATTGCCATGCTCATAGTTTTCCTCTTTGTCTCCGCTGTGTTGACACGTCCTAATAGTTCGACAGTGTTCCAAATTGCACTCTCTTCCCTGTATAGTTACCTACTGTTTGCCAGGGCTCTGCTGGCATGTATGGGCCCAGTTGAAAATAGTGCACTTCATAAGGGATAGGGCCCTGTTTGGGCTCGGCCTCCGTCCGCTCTGAGTGGTGGCTCCGGTCGCCTCCGTCATTAGAGGGCCATTTTCATTCCTCCTGTAGAGGTCTGAGTTCCTGTGTGTTCTGACAGGGTGCTCTTAAATCAACCTCGTGTGTAATTGCGGCCTACTTATCCAAATGGCTCTGTTCTGCCTCTCTTTGCCTAAGTGCATTAAGTTCCAGTGATGGCTGGAGCTTTTGGTAAGCCAGCACGAGAAAGCGTTGACTTACTAAATTTATGTTTCTAGATAAACCTCAGTGACACCATGAAATCACGCGCTGTGCCTTTTTATTGCATTCTACATGAGACTGCATGTAAGTCTACACAGGAGTTTTATTATTCTGAGATCATTAACAAGTAATCACTGAAAACACATATAATGGATAACAGGATCATTGATGGTAAAACGTCAAGTGGTGTAAAAGCTTCGGAAAAGGGCAACACTAAACACAGACACTCAGAGAATCATACACTCAGGTGATAGATTCAGCCTCAAATCACATTACCAAATGTATGTTTTGTTGGTTTTTAAATGTTGTAAGGTTGAAGGTTGACTGTTCTCTTTGTGATACATATAAAATTGTACAAAACAAGAATTTGTTCACATGTATACATTTCCAGAGTCATGAAAATATGAAGCCTTATACTTTTACAAAACTTAAAAACTGTAGGTTACCTTAATCTAGTCCTAAACTTAACTTCACATTAACCCTAACCTAAACCTAAAAAAATAGCATGTTATGCCTGAACTAAACATTCTCCAAGTACTTGTAACCAATTGGTCTTTTGGAAATGTTTCAGTAGAATGGCTATTCTTGTTCAGATATGAACAAGTACAAATGTTCATATCTGAATGTACAGTAATGTGGCGAAACTTCCCTTACGTATGGTTACCTACACCATGAGAAAAGGTAGGATTATTATAGAGATTAAACGTGGTGTGTTTTCAGACCAGTCAAATGTCTAGGAGAATATACATGTACCAGTACTTTTATTCTATTAATGGCACCTGTTAATGGCACCTCAAAACGACCAACACATATCTTAACCCCAATAGATCTTCTGAATGTGTCCTACCCTTCCAGGTTTCCATTAGACATCACACTCTACCAGTTGGTTCTAACCTGCCTTTTGTCCCTCTATTCATTTTATAACAATTGTCAAATCAAGCAGGAAAACACTGCTAAAAAGCTTGTATCATATGTCTGTGGCTGAAATTAAAAGCCAAATGAATTCACACCTTTTCCGCTTCACTATGGATGTATCCAAAACGAGATACTGTGTATAGATGAGACTGAACAGCGTTTAGTCCATAACCCCCCAACCAACAAGGTTAAAGCTTTGTCGTTTAACAGGAGAGTTAACCCTATATGCTCCCAGGTCACTGCTGCAAATACGAATTGGTTTTTAGTCAACATGTGTTGTTAAATAATAGTATAACATATTAAAATAATCACTGGGAGTCGACGCTGTATTGGCCGTAGAAAAACACCTCATTGATTGCAGTAATACTTGTTCCATTTAGACACATATATACAGTACATGCAGTGAGAGGTATGTGTTCTTCCCACTGACATGCTAGTGTGATGCTCAGGCTCTGGACTGACCTTGGGGCTGTCCTAGAGCAATGCCATTTGCAGTGTGTTTCTAGTCTGACTGCAATGGAAAAAGCCTGCTAAAATGATTCATGTTCTACTTAATCATCCTTTGCTAAATTGGCCTCATAATCCTCATCATCATCTCAGGTGTTGCTCAGACCAAACAGATGTTGTGGTGTTGCTATAATTGAGTGATTTCACTCAAACAAACAAAGCCTGCTCTATTAAACTGCATTTTGTCAGGAAAATCAACAATTTGATCATTAGGGAAATTTTAATACAAGATCGATGGAGCATTTTTAGAATTATTTTCAAATATGAAAGACGTTTGGCTGATCCTCATGATACTGTTGTTCATTAGCAAACATTAGTCACTAATCCTGTCATAACTTAATAACAAATCATTAACCTATCTCTGTCTTTCTGTCTGTCTTTCTGTCTGTCTTTCTTTCTGTGTGTCTCTCTCGCTCTGTCTGTCTGTCTGTCCGTCTGTCTTTGCTCTCTTTCTCTCGCTCTCTCTCTGTTTGTCCTAACAGAGCAATCAGCCAGTCAGGAGATATTTATAACTATAGCTACCTCAATATTCCCAGCAATAATATTCCACTTGCAAATGAAGGACAGTCTTCTAATTCTGTCACAGTAAGTGGTGTGACTGTCTGCTGTTGATTTCTGCTTGTTCTGCAGTTGGTTGCAAAGCTTCTTTGAGCATGATAGCCTATTCCCTCAATACCATGACTGATGTATCAATAAATCCCCAACGGTGCTCTAGCAGTATGGACGTAACATTTGCACACAGAGATCACAGCTTTTATGTGTTACGGAATGGAAATTACCTTTCTCACAAAATTTGATGTGTCTCTAATAGTATAATAATTGACCAGAGTCTATACATAAAATAACGTCATAAAGAGAAGTTATGTACAGTAATATGATGTAATCGACTTGTTTTGGTGGAGTTTAAAGATATTAGCAGTCATACATGTGTAAAATAAAGACTGAAACTAAAATTATTAATTTGTTTTCATTCAAAAATGTCGAAATTGTGAATGTGAAGGTTAACCATCCCACAGAGCTGTCTCTGTTGGAGGTATGATTTGTGACGCACCCCTGGCCTTTAAGGGAGGCTTTATGCATCTCTTTGGATCGGAGGAAGGTAGTAATATTTTCCTTGCAGATTAAAATTAATTGACACACGCGCTTGCACAGCTCCAGTCAGGTCTGCCAACCAATGGCTAGACCATATAGGCTAATTACTCAGTCAGCCTGATATTGGCAGGTGACTGCACACATATTGATTACCGTGCTTAGGCTCCGACTTTCAAACACAAATTAATCAAGCATTATTTCTTTGCTGCAGAGGAAAAATATTAAATCTCATTGCATCGGCACACCCCTAAACCTGACAGATTCTTGCCTGTTGGTTTAAAAGCCATTGAGATGTTAATATTAGACTGAACATTTACAAGAATGAAAGGAAGATATGAACAGGAACTATTCAGTAATTTAGTTACGTTCAGGAGGTGTTGAATCACTGATCCAGCAGGACTCCTGAAATATACTGGATTCCTGAGGATTGGTATTATAAGTTATTACCTACTGTACTGTACTGTACTGTACTGTACTGTACTGTACTGTACTGTACTGTACTGTACTGTACTGTACTGTACTGTACTGTAATGAGCTGTACTGTACTGTACGTGTGGTGATAATGGTTCTGATTGCTCTGTTAGCTCTTATTCATACAATCCCATAAGTCTGAAACCAGAGGCAGGAAGTAGTTACACATTAGTTTCATCCCAAAACAGGAGAGCATCATCTGGCCCATGAAGCTCAAAGAACGTATTGAATGTTACTAGCAGTTGCATTACTTATACAGCATGGCCAAGGAAGTAAATGTATCCAATTTTCAGACTACTAAACAACCAGTCCTATTGATTTCAAACCACAGAGGTTTACCGCAAGGCTGAGAGAAAGCGAAGCGCTGCCTCAGCTATTCAAACTTTTGAACATTATCAAATCACATATTCTCATGGTCTTCTAAAGTGACATCAAGAAAATATAGTTTGGTCCAAGTCTGATGACATCATGTGCGTAACAATGTTAGATTGCTGAGGTTAATTTCCGCCTGTCTGCGTTTCTGTGTGTGTTTCTGTGTGTACAGCATGTGCAAAACAAATGGAGTGCAGTCCAAATGATTGCTCCTCAATGGATCAGTCCAACATTTTTATATATACATTTCTCATTTTGAAATTGTTGTAAGCCAAGTAAAAAATAAGTTAGGTCCTTGGCTACTTAAAGTCCAAAATATTTATTTGTATTCTACATTTCTGAATTCAAAACAAAATTGTTAGGTGGTTCATCACAATATATTTTCGGGCTCTTTATAACACTTTCCATGCCTTTTGTCATCAACACATTCAGGTTTGTTGCATGAGTATTACGATTTCTGTAAATTTATATAAAAATGCTACATTTCGGAAATAATTTAAAATGTACAGTATAGAGTCAACTCAAGCAATTGCCTGTTCATCAACTGCAACAAACACACATTACAAAGAACAATCGAAGATAAGTAAAGACACAAACCAGAGGGGCTAAATACATATTCAGTTAATTTATTTTCACTATACTAGTGAAATGAAAAAAAAACTTGTGATTTGTGTTTATTAAAAAAAAAAAATTTAATTGTCCCTTCCCAATTCCCTCTCTAATCCTGACTTGTCAGCAGCTCTGCATTTCCTTTTTGTCAGCATTGGAGATCCTGGAGCCCCCCCTGCTGGCGTGGCCAGGATCTGGCGCTCGGCGTCCCCTGATTTCTGAAACCACTGCTCCATTCATCCCCAGCAATTCTTTCTTGATTACCGGAACAGCTGTTAATGTTTTCTCCAATTAGCGTTCCTAAATAAGAGCACTGTGGACACAGGGATTTGTGGGGTATTGACTTTCTGTCACCGTTTGTTCAAGAATCTTTTGTTCGCTGCGTGTGTGTAACAGGACCTTGACCTTTATTTTGTTCTCAATGCAAATGCTTACTGTGTTCTACACTATTCAGATTATTGGTTGGAAATCCTATATTGTCTGCTGTGGGCAGTGTTCTTCTCAACGTCTAAAGGAATACATCTTGCAACCTGCATTTGACTCCTTTCTACCATTATAACTGTGACAGAATACTCCACCTTTCAACATGAAGTCAGCAGGACAAGCTGAGGCGGCCGAGATTTGGACCTCTGCAACCAACGTCGTCACAACAGTCCAGAGTCATCAGGAAATGCAAGAAAGGCTTGGGGTTGCCATGGACAGTGTGAACATGTCCATCAGTCTGCTGGAACAACGGATTGGACCCCACCTTCTGCACCTGCAGTTCCTCTCCCGCTACCAGCTGAAACCAGTCATGTGGGGCTTGCTCCAGTCACCGGAGTTCAGCTGTCCCTCCCACAGGATTATGACGAGGCTGTTTCCAGATGCCAGGGCTTCCTACTACAGCTGGGGTTGTACTTCACCACCACGGGCCCCAAAGCATCTGGACGTGACAGGGTGTCTGCCCTCATTTCCTGTCTCTCCGGACACGCATTGGAGTGGGCCAATGCAGTCTGGAGGGACAACCACCCAGTGGTGAAAGATTATGAGGCATTCACCCACCTTTTCAGCTCAGTTTTCGATCACCATCCTGAGTGCCTCTTTAACCTGCGACAGGGTAGCAGAACGACGAGGGAGTTCGTGCTGTAGTTTCGGATGTTGGCTGCCGGGTCTGGATGGAATGACAGAGCCCTCATTGATCACCTACACCTGTCGGGTCCAGGGAGTGGCAAAACATGCACCCAAGCACCACCCCAGGTAAAGTGTCACCCTTTACCGTACAACACACAAATGTTGATCACAGTTACATTTCCTAATTTTCCTTGTTCTACCCTGCTTAAGGCCCTTGTAGACTCGAGGGCAGCAGGGAATTTCATAGACAGAGCCCATACAGACATTAGAGATTCCACTGACAAAGTTCGATAAATCACTGCCAGTCCGAGCCTTAGACTATAGACTGTTAGAGTCCGGGTTTGTTGAACACACCACTCTATCAGTTACTATGACCTGTCTAAACACCCATACATAGGATATAGGGCCCTATCTTGCACCCGGTGCAATGCAGCGAAAAACCCGAACACAAGTGTGTTTGCTAGTTTAAGACCGACGCAGCTGTCAATTTCCTGTCCGGGGCCCGCGTTGTTTAAATAGCAAATGCACCTGCGCCCATATTTGCACCCATGGGTGTGCTGGTCTAACAGGGAGGTGTGTTCAGGATAATTCTGGGTGTATTGCTATCTTGAGGCATCGGAAAGTGATTGTGCCATTGACCAACAAAAACCTGGTCTAAAGTCAATGGCGCAGCATGTCATAGTTATTTTAACAGCAAATTATTCAAATTCACCTAGGCGTGTGCACAGCATGTGCACACTATGCTTGTTGCACACACACAGGGAAACGCAGCAGCACACAAACATGCAAAAGTTTACAAATAAAAATATTACGGTGCAAATCCACCATCATAATAGCAATGTGCGAAAGGTACAAATGTGCCTGACTCTTAAAGGGAATAGGATGAATCTCTGATTGGTTTATTGCATGTTACGCCCAAAACACACCTATGAATTAATGAAGACACTTAGTACAACCCTTTTAGACACTGCGCCTGGCGCATGGACCCTTTTATCCGCTGTCAAACTAGCAAAAGTGGATTACGACACTCCAAAGCACACTTGCGCCATGCGCTTCATGCCATTGGCTTAGATCATTAAAATAGGGCCCATAGTGTTTAATGTATTTGACATCCCCTCATGTCCCATTGTACTAGGATATCCCTTGTTGTCATTTCATAACCCCTCTATCTCTTGGCCACATAGGTCAATTGATGGGTAGTCGTGTGGGTGCCTGGTTAGGTGTGTTCTGGTTTTGCTGAGGGCCACCATGGTAAAAATTCCAGATATTGCCTCCAACTGTCCCATCCCATTTGAATATTCAGATATGACACAAAACAGAAGGCCTCTGAATTACCACCCCATCAGCCCTGGGATTGTGACATAGAACTCCTTCCGGACTTGGTACTGCCCAGGGGTCATGTGTATCCACTGTAGTATGCTGAAACTGAGGCTATGGAAACATACGTCTCGGAATCACTGTATGTCAGGGATACATACGTATCCCTGACATACAGGTGGAGTGGAAGGCCCTCTCCATGAGGCCGGGGTGCGGGAGACCCCCCCCTCCACCATGGAGAATAAAGTTGACATGGCTAACGCTGTTCGGACCATCCTGGATTCAAGACGGGGAGGGGTCTCCAGTACCAGGTGGATTGGGACGGGTACGGCCCTGAAGAGTGATGCTGGGTTCCAGGGATGTTCTTGACCCCGGCCTCCTGCGTGAATTCCATCTGCATCGGCCGGATCGCCCAGCACCGTGTCCCCGGGGTCATCCCCTGGGGGGGGGGGGGGCAGCGCCGCGGAAGCTGGGCTTCAGTTGAGGGGTACTGTCAACATTGGAGATCATGGGGCACCCCCTGGTCGTCGTCCCCTGCTTTCTGAAACCACTGCTCCATTCATTCCCAGCAATTCCTCTTGATTACCGGAACAGCTGTTACTGTTTTACCAATTAGTGTTCCTATATAAGAGAACTATGGACACGGGGAATTGTGGGGTATTGACTTTCTGTCACTGTTTGTTTAAGGATTGTTATACAGTTCATCACTATACTTGTTGCACTAAGTATCTTTTGTTCACTGTGTGTGCATAACAGGACCTTTATTTTGTTCTCAATGCAAATGCGTACTATGTTCTACACTATAAAGAGTGTTGGTTGGAAATGCTATTATGTCTGCTGTGGGCAGTGTTCTTCTAAAGTGTTGGTCTAAAGGAATAAATCAAACAACACAGTAAATCCTGCATTTGACTCCTTACTGCCATTATTACTGTGACACTTCAGGTCTGTGGGATGATGAGGGGTGCGCACATATATAATTCATCCAACCATATGTCCCCCAGCCGCCGATTCTTTTTGCACTGCTCATCCAACACAGAAGCCTTTAGTCAGATCATGCACGGAATGATTATGTTCACCAACTATACTTCTGCATTTGAACTTACAGGGGCCCAATCTAAACACAAGAATTTGGAGAGCGACGATGCAGGATATATAATCTGATTTATCTAACTCAAATCCCAGGGAGCACTATGCCAGTCAGAAAACCCATGGTTTGTCTCAAACAACTGACCATCATGACGTAGACTGTCCTGCAATTCAGCAACTTAGCCCACTATGCCACGCGGACACCCCCCCCCCTTTTACGCGTGTTTATCGGTTGTTTTTTTGGTCATACAGTCACCCCTATACTATTGTGCCTGATTTTGGTTAAGTGATCATTAAACTACTGCCAAGAGTGTCACACTCCTGTTTCGTTCTCTTCAATCCACCAGAAATCTGTGACAGAATGATGCACCTTAAAATGAAGAGGAAGCATCAATGGGGCTACAGCCAGGTTGGTTTCCCCTATGACTTTTTAGGAAGGGGCTATCTCGATAAGGACCGGTGTCCTGAGGTGGTCAGCTCTTTGCCTGAGTCCTTCTGGCAGGTGACTCCTCTGCCTCACGTGGCTACAGTCTACTTAAAGCAACTAGCGAGAAGCCAGGACTGGTGGGGTTTCAATTATCCACCTTACCAGTCCTCAGGAGGGTGAAGCACAGCCCTCCCACAGGTATTGGTACAGCCTGCCACGTCACTTGTTACACCAGCACTGCATGCAGATGAGTTGCCTCCAATGCTGCCTGCAGTAGGGCTGATGGCATCACAGTAGTGGGGCTGTCCACAACATCACAGCTGAGGGAGATCCCTCCACCTGTGCAGCTGCCTAGGAGGAGCAGCAGGTCGGTGGCCACTGCTACATTGAACCTTATGGACTTTCCTGAGCAGACCTTGGCTGATAGATCTACAGCCAGAACCCCTACTAGCAACAATGTGGGGTACAGTGCCTTGCAAAAGTATTCGGCCCCCTTGAACTTTTCGACCTTTTGCCACATTTCAGGCTTAAAAAAAGGCTAATTTTTTGTGAAGAATAAACAACAAGTGGGACACAATCATATAGTGGAATGACATTTATTGGATATTTCAAACTTTTTTAACAAATAAAAAACAAAAAAATTGGGCATGCAAAATTATTCAGCCCCGTTAAGTTAATACTTTGTAGTGCCACCTTTTGCTGCGATTACAGCTGTAAGTCGCTTGGGGTAGTTTTGCACATCAAGAGACTGAAATTTTTGCCCATTCCTCCTTGCAAAACAGCTCGAGCTCAGTGAGGTTGGATGGAGAGCGTTTGTGAACAGCAGTTTTCAGTTCTTTCCACAGATTCTCGATTGGATTCAGTTCTGGACTTTGACCATTCTAACACCTGGATATGTTTATTTGTGAACCATTCCATTGTAGATTTTGCTTTATGTTTTGGATCATTGTCTCGTTGGAAGAAAAAATCTCCTTCCCAGTCTCAGGTCTTTTGCAGACTCCATCAGGTTTTTTTCCAGAATGGTCCTGTATTTGGCTCCATCCATCTTCCCATCAATTTTAGCCATCTTCCCTGTCCCTGCTAAAGAGAAGCAAGCCCAAATCATGATGCTGCCACCACCATGGTTGACAGTGGGGATGGTGTGTTCAGGGTGATGAGCTGTGTTGCTTTTACGCCAAACATAACGTTTTGCATTGTTGCCAAAAAAAAAAAAAAAAAGTTCGATTTTGGTTTCATCTGACCAGAGCACCTTCTTCCACATGTTTGGTGTGTCTCCCAGGTGGCTCGTGGCAAACTTTAAACAACACATTTATGGGTATCTTTCAGAAATGGCTTTTTTCTTCCCACTTCCATAAAGGCCAGATTTGTGCAGTATACGACTAATTGTTGTCCCATGGACAGACTCGCCCACCCCAGCTGTAGATCTTTGCAGTTCATCCAGAGTGATCATGGGCCTTTTGGCTGCATCTCTGATTAGTCTTCTCCTTGTATGAGCTGAAAGTTTAGAGTGACGGCCGTGTCTTGGTAGATTTGCAGTGGTCTGATACTCCTTCCATTTCAATATTATCGCTTGCACAATGCTCCTTGGGATGTTTAAAGCTTGGGAAATCTTTCTGTATCCAAATCCGGCTTTAAACTTCTCCACAACAGTATCTCAGACCTGCCTGGTGTGTTCCTTGTTCTTCATGATGCTCTCTGTGCTTTCAACGGACCTCTGAGACTATCACAGAGCAGGTGCATTTATACGGAGACTTGATTACACACAGGTGGATTCTATGTATCATCATTAGTCATTTAGGTCAACATTGGATCATTCAGAGATCCTCACTGGACTTCTGGAGAGAGTTTGCTGCACTGAAAGTAAAGGGGCTGAATAATTTTGCTCGCCCAACTTTTTATTTGTTAAAAAAGTTTGAAATATCCAATAAATTTCATTCCACTTTATGATTGTGTCCCACTTGATTGTGTCCCACTTCACAAAATTACAGTTTTATATCTTTATGTTATGAAAAATGTTGCCTGGTTTGATGAGTCTCATTTTCTGTTGAGACATTTGGCGTAAACAGAATGAGAACATGGATCCATTATGCCTTGTTAACACTGTGCAGGCTGGTGGTGGTGGTGTAATGGTTTGGGAGATGTTTTCTTGGCACACTTTAGGCCCCTTAGTGCCAATTGAGCATTGTTTAAATGCCACGGCCTAACTGAGCATTGTTTCTGACCATGTCCATCCCTTTAAGGCCACCATGTACCCATCCTCTGATGGCTACTTCCAGCAGGATAATGCACAATGTCACAAAGTTCGAATCATTTCAAATTGGTTTCTTGAACATGACAATGAGTTCACTCTACTAAAATGGCCCCCACAGTCACCAGATCTCAACCCAATAGAGCATCTTTGGGATGTGGTGGAACGGGAGCTTCATGCCCTGGATGTGCATCCCACAAATCTCCATCAACTGCAATTGCTATCCTATCAATATGGGCCAACATTTCTAAAGAATGCTTTCAGCACCTTGTTTTATCAATGCCACGTAAAATTAAGGCAGTTCTGAAGGCAGAACGGGGTAAATGCTGGCTTAGGTCAGACCTGCCTCAGTTTTCAGTCCCGATGATATCTCTAATTGGCGTAGACATTATACATTTTACTTCAGTCTTGGTTATAGATAAGGATTGTACTGTAAGACATTTTCACAGGGATGCTGCATACAGGAGGAACAGACACACTGTGTTTGATTGGTTGTTGCCCAACTCTGACTAGTGAAATTTTTCTAAAACTTGCATATTATAGGTTGGGTCCTATCTTTCTTTGCCTCTCATGGCAGCTTTAAGCTGCCAGGTATCCCACACTGCTCTGCACACACAGTCACATTACTCAATAAAAACTGAATGGGAAATTTCATAATATTTGTTTTACTTTTAGATTTCTCCCGAGATTTTTCGCCTCCCAATTCCCACTGACCCTGCCTTGTTGGCAGCTACGCCACTACTTGGACAGATGCGGGATGGTGAGGGGGACCTAATCACATGTCGCTGAGCTGCCGATTCTTTTTGCACTGTTCATCCAACATGGAAGCCTTTAGTCAGATCATGTATGGGATGATTATGCTCACCAACTATACTGCCATGATTGAATTTACAGGCACTAGATCTGCACACAATGAGTCGTTGGAGAACGATGTGGCAGCACTATGTCAATCTGTGCTGCCTCTTGCTGAAGGTCCGGGTAGAGTTGTAGAACGCATAGACGGGCTCGAATCACTGACTTTCATGACGTAGACCAGGGGTGTCAAACCGGATCCACAAAGGGCCTAGTGTCTGCAGGTTTTCGCTTTTACCTTGTACCTGAATGATTGAATGTCACTAATTAGTTAGGATCTCCCCTCACCTGGCAGTCTTAATAGTTCTTAATTGGGCACTAATTGAAGGGAAAGACCAAAAACCAGCATACACTAGGCCCTCCGTGGAACCGGTT
>JACXGM010018799.1:0-18794 GCA_016801145.1 Umbra pygmaea | reverse complement strand
TAGAATTGGCATGGAAAATTGTTTTCAAAGGTGCATTTGAATTCTGCTACATCAGATGTAGAGAGCATAAAGTGACCAGAGAGTGCTAGTGCTCAACAGACGATTTGCGATCAGTGTCTGTGTTCCATGTTGAGCAGCCGAATGGCCTGAGGGAAGAAACTGTTTTTGAGTCTGGTGGTCCGTGCCTTGATGCTCCGGTGACGTCTACCAGATGGCAGTAGTGAGAAAAGTTCACGGCCTGGGTGGCTGTGGTCTTTGAGGATGTTTTTAGTTTTCCTCAGTTTACATGCAAACGGAGTCTTCCGAAATCTCCTCTTTGGCCGGATTTTTTAGAAATAATCGTTTTCAAGGGCGAATTCTCTGTTTGCGTGTAAACGAAGGGCACAAACGAAGAGAAATATCTCAGTTTTTCAAAATAACCGTCCGTGTTCGTGTAAACGGGGTCTTAAACCAAACCATGTCCACACTATCGACGTTGCACCCTTTTAAACAACACATTTTTCGCTTGCTGCTGCGCGGATAATTCTAACTGCAGCCTCCATTCTTTTTTTTCACCGTTTATCTAACTTCCAGGTGTTTGTTTCTCACGTGTGTTTGTATGCATCACACAGTGGGCATTAAGATTTTAGGGGCGCGGTTTATTCCAAAATAAGATTATTCTCAGTTGTTGCAGCTGGCGGAATGACGTATGAAAAAAATACCGGTAACGAATATAGCATACCGCTACATACATGAAGACCGGTATATAGTTTTTTCCGGTATACCTCCCAGCCCTAACACATGGTTCATCCAAACACATGGTTCATCCAAACACATGGTTTATCCAAACTAGTGTTGCACGGTGCACCGAGATGGCTGCATGTGTGAGCACAAGTGTACAAGTGCTACTGTGGCTGCCGGTCTACGACTACTAGAAAAAAGGTGATGCGAGGAGTGAAATATGGAAATTGCCTACCTTGGTGACAGTGAGGGCAAAGCTACCGATAAGTCGAGACCTGTTTGTCGTCAGTGCTACAAACAAATGCAAACAAAGTGAGCCAACACCTCGAAACTGGCGAAACACTTGGCCGACAAGCACGCCAAATTGTACAAGGAGTTTAAAGACAGACAGGTTAGTATGTGAAAGATATCATGATCACATTCATGCCCTTAAGTCAAATGAGGAGGCTATGGTTTATTTTGTGACAAGTCACTATTTTGCACCACCGTAGTATGACGAGGCTATCTAGAGAAATAGTAGGCTACCTATGGGCATTATCCTCATGGCTAACCAATAGCCTGCCTATGGCTAATTCAACATCTCTGAAAATGCAGCTTTCATAGATAACGTTAATAATTCGCAAGCTGCTAAAGTAAAGCATACAAAACATCAGCTAAAATGATCTATAGGCTATATGATTATAATCAGAGCCATGTGCATGTTTGTCAGTGACTTATTCATATTAGGTTATTATATGATTAGAATGTTGTCCCGGTTTTCAAATAAAGCACAGCAATGATATTTGAGATTGTTTCTCCTTTTTCAGGAAAAGTATTGAAAAAGTATCGAAATCCCAATTCTTTACTTGGTATCGGTATCGAAACAATAATTTTGGTATCATGACAACACTAATCCAAACACATGGTTCATCCAAACACATGGTTCATCCAAACACATGGTTCATCCAAACACATGGTTCATCCAAACACATGGTTCATCCAAACACATGGTTCATCCAAACACATGTTGCCCAGCCACCGGTTCTTTTCGACACTGCAAACCCAGCATGGAAGCCTTTAATTATATGATGCACGGGATGATTACGTTCACCAACTATACTTCCGCGATTGAATCTACAGGTGCCCGATCTGAACACAAGGAGTCATTGGAGAGAGATGTGGATGGATAGATAATCTGAGTTATCTAACCCAAATCCCGGGCAGCGCTATCCCAAATTGTGCTGCCTCGTGCAGGAAGTCCGGGGAAAGTCAGAGAACATATAGTCAGGCTTGAACATTTGACTATGATGACACAGACTGTACTGCAATGTAGCGTCTTAGCCCACTACACCACCGGTACCCCTTGATTTTGTAATGAAGTTAAAAATCACATAATTTTTAAGGTTTCTAGTTGGTAACAACATCCACGTGGATACGATAATACATTATTTGCAAGTAGATTTTGTGTTCCTTGAACAATACTAACATTACAAAATCAAGGCCCTCTGTGGCCGCTACAGTAACTTAATGAAAGGCTATTGACGGTCGTTAAGGGGGAGTTAAGGGTTAAATAACGACGAAAACTTTAGTCCCTCTCATTACCACAAGTAGCAGAATGCCTCCTACATATTGAAAATACATGTAACAAATCCAGGTCAGCCTTAAAAGGGGAACATTTTTCTATAATTTGACCATATTCCTAAATCACTTGAAGTAATAATTACTGTCTCCCTCATCAGGCAGCTCTCACTCAGAAAGAGCTGGGTCAAGTTTGCGCCAGTGCTACATCAATTGGTTATATGGTTCTGCCCACACTAATTGACTAGGTACAACTTGTATAACAGTTGTATGTGTGAAAAAACGAATGTTTTTTTACCAAGAAAACAACTGGGACACACGACATATACTGTACATTTAATATTATAAATGTCAGTTGCATGGATGAAAACTGACCTTTTCTGACATTTCGATCCAAGACAAGAAGAAGCCAGCTGGCGCACAGTGATTGTGTGTGGGTACATTCAAATTGTCCAAAAAATTTTGACTTATTTATTTTTTTATTCACACTTCAATAGTTTCTTACCACAACATACTTTCGCTCTGACAATGATTACTCCCATCTGAAATCCACCCCTGACACTGTTGAGGAAGTCATGCCTGCTCTGCTCTATACTCACTAAATCTACATTGTCATTTTCTTACCATAGGCAGTGGCTGGACTACTTGCTGATGCTCGATCCCTGTCTGAGGTAGCCAGAGAGGAGGCCTCCAACTTCAGATCCAACTACGGACACAACATCCCACTGAAGGTACAAGGGAAATCTGTGTTCACCTTAAAGTCCTTATACACCACTTCAGCTCCACCCATCTCAATTTCATAGTTAATTATGAAGAGCAGGTTCAGTCTAGCACAAGTGTAATGTCAAGGATATATTGCCCTGTCCTCACTAATGCGCTGGATAGAACTTTGTGAAATTTCTTGATTGATAATTATTTATTTTCAGTGATAAACTGTTAAAACACCTGCTTGTTGTACATGACATTGCATTGTATGTCAGAAGTAGTCAACCTTTCCCTCAGGAACCCCCGAGACGTTTCAGTTTTTTCGGACCTTTGAACAGGCACACGTGATCAGACTTGTCTGCTGGTATCAATTTTAATTTAAGGAATCAAGTGTGCCTGTTCAGGACTGCAACAAAACTGGAATGTCTGAGGGTCCCTGAGAGAGTTGAAGACCTTTTGTGATAAATGATAGTTACAGGTTTCCTAACATGGCTTCTGAAGACTAAGACAATGCCTGGATGTGCCGTTGATGAACTAATGTTAATAAAGCATAGAGGCTCAGATCTGGTTTACTAGTGTAGTTTAACCATTCAGAATAATGGCATGAAATGAGGCTGCATTGTCTCGCAACAAAGGAACAGTTCTCATCTACAGTGCAGCCATGTTTTTTTTTTTTCTCCTAATTTCAATACATAGAGAAATTCTAGGTCACAGGTGGGAAACCGGTTCCACGGAGGGCTTATTCTATGCAGATTTTTAATGCTAACTTGTACCTGACTGATGTGGCTCAATGTGGGTGGTGTCAAACATTTATGCATTGTGCCTTTACCATCTCCTAATCCTAACCTTAACAATTACATAACATGTAATGGTACCATTTAATATAATATTTATTTCCATTTCTTAATCCTAACCTTAACCACTACAACACATGTGCTGGTAGTGGTACCAATTATATTAATATTTTTTAGGATTTTCAAAACATGTTTTCAACATGCGCCTTGCACAAATGTGTGTGTTTGTATTTAGTGCGTGACTGTCAAACCTCAGATTAAGAGAACAAATTTGTGTGCGGGGTTAAACATTTGACTCTGCCCACATTGATGCACACCCCGAGGGGTACTTGGATTAAGTTGGTCACTAATTGGTTAGGATCTCCCACACCTGGTTGCATAGGTCTTTATTATACAGTAATTAAAGGGAAAGACCAAAAACCAGCATGCACCAGACAAGGGGTTCCCAAACCTCTCCTCGGGCCTTCCTATACAGGCCATGTTTTTGTTTTAACCCTGAAATGACACACCTGATTAAATCAAGGGCTTAATGTGCAGTTGACTGATTGAATCAGGTGTGCTAGTTTATGGTTAAAACTAAACTATGGCATGTCTGGGGAGGCCCGGGGAGAGGTTCGGGAACCCCTACACTAGACAATCCATGGAACTGGTTTGACACCAGTGTTTTAGGCAAAAAACCTATGAGCTGACATTACCTAATCTTCAGCAGATGTCAGAAAAGAAGGCTGGTAACCCGACAACTGACATTTATTACGTCAAATATGTCGTGTCATATACGCTGATGTCATATACGCCAGAATGATGCTGGATTCACACCAGGCACGGCAAACTGGTTGCGTTCTAGCAAGAAGTCTATTAATTTCAATAGGAAGCAATGCGCACTGCTGCGGCAAACCTACTGGATCCGGCAAAATGTGGTTGCGGTGAGTGTGTCGCAAGAGTTAAAATTATTCAACTTGTCCAGTGCTTTGCCGTACAGCACCTGAACAGGAAGTTGATGTACCACTGAGGAAGAGCTAGTATGTCGCTTTCAGCTATGGGTTTATGGGATTGTAAGAAAAGCTTTGACAGCTCAGTAGGTAGTTTTCGTATTGTCTATGAATACTAAACTGAAAAAGCTCCTGCTAGTTGCCTTGCTGGAGGAGGACAGTTGTATGCAATGTTGTCCACCATCTTGAATATGTGGAAGATTAATTACGATGATTGCGGTGTTCAATGCCGTACAGTGATTTTCTTTTTGCCGTGCCTGGTGTGAATCCAGCATAAGGCAGTGCGAGACATGTTCAGTTACAATACAACATTAGTTGTCATCAAAACCAATTATGGCTGTCAATCGTGGTTATCTACACAGTGGACTAGTCCAAAAAGACTTTGTCAGGATGGGAAATTTGCACCAGCCAAATTCTGGTACTTGTTCAAAGTGGTGGTAACTTTGCCTAATCTACCAGCCACTGTGGTGGGTGAATTGTAAGGTATCGTTTTGTAATTTCTTATTAAATAAAATATTGACAAAAATAAATTGACAAATCCTGATGCTTACTTCTTAACAAGGACACACTTATGTCAAGGTGCTAATCCATTCAGCCTGAGCTGCGTACGAAGGTACACGTTATCTCCCCAGATTAAAAGGCCTTCTGCCCAGATTAATTGAATTTAGCAAATATTGAGGACAAAACATGCTCTCTTTATTTACGGATATGAGGAATTTGATTGGAATAAAATACGATAATTCATTATTTGAAAAAGGTAATACATTTCACTCACAGAATGCGGAATGCTAAGCACTCAAATGGATAATTGTGTTGTCAGTAAAACACGGGTTGGTGCATTCGTTACGTCTGTGTTTATGATTGGACTCTGATGAGCGGCGCTCTTGTTTTACCTGAGAAGCTCCCACCTGCAAGCACACACATCACAAACATAACGAGAGGCTGCCAGTTGTTCACTATTTTCAAGGTACATGTTCAATATCTTGTGTGCAAACATAATTGATTGTATTGATTGTATAGTATTGTATTATGTTTGGTTCCATTGCTGAAGAAGCATCTACTTGTAGTTTTGATGGGAGCTAATTAAGCCAAAGTTTGGATTATTTTATTAGAAAACCCAGACATGTTTTCCAAACAACAGATTATAATAACATTAAATTAATTGTAATAGTAAATGCTGATTTGTAAAAATTCATGATTATATTGTTAAAAAATATTTGCTGGAATAAAATCAAATTTGGGCATCCACCAGTTACAGTGGCTGGTGGGCAAAAAAATGTATTTCCCACCCTGGGCTTGGTGCAAAAAAACAGAAGTAATCATGGTACTCATATTTACTGGAGATGTTTTTTTTGTCATTAATTGCGGTGATGTAAGCCTTAATTTATTTATTTAACTAGGTTGGCTGGTTGAGAAGAGCTTCTCATTTGCAAGAGTGCAAGATGAAATAAAGTTAAACACGACCTACACAAGAAATAAAAATACAAGGTACAGATAGAGTATAGGACAAGTGTATTTACAGTTAGTGCCAACAAATGTGTGAGGTATCGTTAAAAAGTAGAAGTCAAATTGACAGCTGTCAATCAAACCTGAGCTATACGGTGACGTCTAATGTTTGCAAGGCAGGTACAACCTCTAAACACAGGAGAAAATACAAACCTAGACACTTCAGGGAAATAAACATCCCGAGCGGGGACCCGTTTTAGCTCTAGGGCGCCTAAATTCACATTCTTTAGAACCTAAAGGCTTAAGCAGTTCTAAATAAATGATGATAATATTGCAAATAACATACAATGAATAAATAACTGTGCAGATGAGTGTGCAAACATACCATGGGGGCATAACTAAGGCACTAGGGCATAAATGGGCAAAGACAGTGTGTGAGTAATGGAGGAGAGTCAGCATGTACAGTGGTTGGGCAGGAGCTCTGACCTTAAAAGCAGTGATGGAGATAGTGTCCTCGAGTTTCAGAGACTTATTTGGTTCATTCCAGTCGTTAGCAGCTGTGAACTAGAAGGATTGTAGCCAAAGGAGGTGTGGGCTTTTGGAGTGACTAGATGAGATGTATCTGCTTGAGCACATGTTTTGGGTGGTTAATCAGGTAACAGTATATTTGATCTTGTCATAACAGCAATAACACTGGTCTTCCCCCAATTCACTTGGTTAACCTTCTGACTGTACTAACCTGTGGTTTCAACGTTCTAAATTGTTTTCTTGTCTTAAAGACTGGTAAACAAACTAATTCCTTGAATTGAGGTTAACTGTATTTAATGTCTGTTTACAGCATCTTTCAGAAAGGGTGGCTATGTACGTCCATGCTTACACGTTATACAGCGCAGTGCGGCCGTTTGGATGCAGCTTTATCTTGGGCTCTTACGACAAAGATGACGGGCCTCAGCTGTACATGGTGGATCCCTCAGGAATCTCATATGTGAGTTTAAGCTCCAGACAAGCTTTGCTGGCCTCGCTTTTTCTGCACTCATAGATTAGGAACTGTTTCCTGGAATCAGATTGAGTAGTCCAATAGAGGCTTTGGCAATGGATATGTATGTTGAATCTGTGGTTTAGTCCTGGAATGGGTTAAACCTGGGCCCTTTTCCATGTTTGGGTCTATTCAATGTTTTAGAAGGGGATGATGTTTAGTTGCAAATGATAACAGCTATTTAACTGTTCAATGTGGACACTAATACTGGATTCTGTTTAATGAAGGGCTACTGGGGGTGTGCTATTGGAAAAGCCAAGCAAGCTGCAAAGACAGAAATTGAAAAGCTTCAGGTAAGAGTATTAATTTAGCAAAGTCAAGGAAAAATCATGCTTACTTGACTGATTTTTGTATGTCCTTATTTTCAACAGATGAAAGATATGACCTGCAGGGAGTTGGTAAAAGAGGTGGCAAAAATGTATGTATTTTTAATTTAATATAACAAACACATTCTTATTCACAGTCATCAAGACACTGTTTACAGTCGTGCCCAAAAGTTTTGAGAATGCCACGAGTATTTGTCTCCACAAAGATTGCTGCTTCAGTGTTCTTAGGTCTTTTTGTCAGTAGTTACTCTGGTATTCTGAAGCATTCCATAAGTGTCAAAGGCTTTTATTGACAATTACATTTAGGTTATGCAAAGAGTCAGAATTTGCAGTGTTGATCCTTATTTTTTTTAAAGGAGAATTCCGGGCGATTTCAAAACGTAGCTTTGTTGTTTGCATATCTGAAGTGCTGTCAGTAGCGTTAATTACTCAAACGATCTGTATTGCCAAAACCGTGTTTACCTTTTGCTGCCAGTATACAACGATTATGCATTTACGGGGCAAGTTAAAAAACATGCTTTGAGCCTCTAAACATGATCGAAATGTCATTACTAGTCCATATCCATTTTGCAGTGATTCCTTATTGTGAACACAGCAAATTTGAACAAATCCGTCCGTTTACATACCTCTGTTTATTTGCCATTTTCCAGTGAAGTCCACACTAGTGGATTGTTGAAGTCATACAATGCATTATTCCAAAACATATTTTTTCCGCAAAAAAACATTTGCTTTGGTCATGTCTAGAGTTGGGCCGATACCAGTACTTGGTATCAGGCTCGATACTGCGTATAAGTACTCGTACTTGTGAAAAAAGGCCTGATACTCCAAGCTGATACTTCCCCCCAATTTTAAAGTGCAGCTTGCAGGTTGGACACCTCAATATAGAATACTGTACAGTAATGAAAAACAACTACATTAGAGAAATAGATTACTGCCAAAAATGATATTTAGAGATAAAATTGTAATTAACAATAACATCTGCAATTAACAATAACATCTGCATCTATAAGTCACAGATCGGAATTGACGTAACGCGAGGTAGTCTGTCAAATTCATGCTCTAATTACGAATGAAAGTGAAACTAAGCTGCTAGGATTATGGCTAATGTATAACTTTCTGTATATCTCGCACTGTCTCTCACCACTGCTCTAACTACATAGACAAACACAATGAGAGAGCAAAGCGCAGCTCATATTTGCCTCTGCCTACGTCATATGACGCGTCGCTAGCCGGGCGGAGCCTGGTTTATTATGGGCACATTTTCATAAAAATCCTGATTTATGTTTTGTGTAACATAGAAATTCTTACATATGTGTTTTTAAAAGACCCCTTCCGAAAACATTAACTATTACTTCAGTTATCAATTCAACCTGCAAGTTGCTCTTTAAGAGCGTTATGCTGCACAACGCTTTACAGAATAGCCATAGATGGCCACAGTTGTTTTCTTTAAGTGCCAGAGAGGGAATAGTAGCCTGCTGTACAACACAGTATATGGATAGGAAACAGTTGTATTGCTCAAACATGTAACGATTGTAAACAATCCCAACGAACTGGTAAATCTGATTCACGTAAATGTTTCAAAGGAAATGTATTCCAGCACTATGCATATATTTCATATTGATGATAAAGACAGTCTACTTCATCTTTCAGAGACCAGCTTACAAAGCTGTACAACTGTTTTTATTGCCATTTAAAAATGAAAAAGCGATTTAAATTGGATAATGATTTCCTGTAATGAGGTGATTTGTTGACTATGCCAAAAATGCATTAATCATTCCAAAGACGGAGCTACGCTTGCTAGCTATTGAAAAACACTGTGCAGAATCAACTCTTTTCCTCATAGCAATTCTCCAGTTGAGTTCAAATGGCGAAATACGAAATCACTTTTCTTGTTGCTATTTTCATGTAGCCAAATATTAGTAAAATTATAGGTGCATATATTAGAATCCTTTAAGGAAAGGTGCACATTAAGTACAGGACCGAACGAAGATTGCAATTGTAGTCACTGCATACTGTAGCGTTGCATGAATTAGTAAACCTTCGGAATGACGTTGACTATTCAAAAAGCATTATTACCTCAGCCAATAGAAGTTTGATAATTGTTTTGGATGATTCACATCAAAATGCCAAAACCCAAAAGGGAAATGCTATTAACCGTTTAATCTGCCACCATTTGATAAATTCTGTTAAACTTGAGTGTCAAACAAACGACAAAATCACTTAGCAAATGCACGTCACCCTCTGTATATGGTTAATATTGCACACAGCACAGATTACTAACCACAGATGAAATTTATACTTGCTGTGCTGGGCAACTACAAGATGGGCATAGGAAAATGCAATTGTCACTGTGAGCCTGACTGGCTTATCCATAATGCACAGGAGGCATGATGCACCGATCCACCTCTTAAGGATGAAACGCAGTAACAGCTGGGCAAAATCACTCACGTGTGATGCTCAAATGATCCCGTGTAGAGTTTAATATTTTTCCCAAAAATCTGATGAATCAGATCCCGGAAAAAGACAACCTATTTTCCTGGATTCCTGGGTTCCCGGCTGTTTTTTAGCCCAAGGAATGTATCATTATCATTCAAATATGCATTCCCAAATCCCAAACTGACATTTTTTCTATTATTTGTATCATTATTAGGGCAAAAGAACATAGTTTATGTCCATCATCAATACAGTTTGCAATGATTTATTCTGCTGTGTGATCAAGTGAGCTGTGTGTGCTGCAGCGTGACATCTGCTCTGCTGCAACACTAATTATGAAATGTCTGTGACTTGTCTTCTGAAACTATAGGCAACCCTTACATATCCAATATTTTACAGAACTCCATTATAAAAACTAACAATCTGCTAAAGTAAACCATTGAATGATTCCTAAACCATTCTGTGAGCTGTTGAGATTTGTAAGCGGCTGCAAACGGGAATAATCACTCAGTCAACCAACTATTTCTTTATTAGTACAAGGCAGTTATATTTCTCTTTTAAACACATACAAGTTCAACTAAATAGAACAAAACGACCCACAGAACTGTACAACTGTGTGCACTTTGTAGCCTAGGCCTATGCATTTATTCATTTTTTACCTTTATTGAGACTTACGTATTTCTTTTAGTTTACAATGCATTCTTCTCACCCTGCCCTTCTTTCTTTTTCTTCTGAAAGTGTATTTTCAAGAAGCAGAGAGCGTCGATAGACTCTGCGCTCAGGCGGGTTCGGATTTTGGTGACAAACTGGCCGCAGGTAGAAGACGCTCTCTCCGCCTTTACGGATGTAGCCTGAATAGTACTGGGAGCTTTAAACAACTGTTTGCAGATGGGGTGGTCTCCTGTTAGTGGCCTTGAAGAGGGAAAACTATTTGGTTAAAATTTTCATGAAGTCACCGTCTTTTGATTTCCTCTGAGGCTGGCTTAGTGGTCATTGAAATGGCCTGCTGCAGATCTAATACTAGGTCCCTTTCACGCTGAACTCAGATCTTCCCTTTGCACACTGGATGATGTCCCATCTGCCTCTGAAGACGCACCATCGCTCTCTTGCTCTTTCTCCTCATCATGGCAGTGGCTGGCAAAAAGTCGCTCTGCAAGTCCCTTAGCGGTCCTCACCAGCATCTGTCTTGATGGCATGCCCAAGTTCTCCGTGGGCCTCGGTGCTTGTGCAACTATCATATCTGACAAAATGCTAGTTATCATAGTGAGCCTATTGAGATGCACCCCATCACAATTTAATTAGAATAGAATGCCTTTTATTATCACTATAAACTAAAACAAATATAATAGAATGCCTTTTATTATCACTATACACTAAAACAAATATAATAGAATGCCTTTTATTATCACTATACACTAAAACAAATATAATAGAATGCCTTTTATTGTCACTATACACTAAAACAAATATAATAGAATGCCTTTTATTATCACTATACACTAAAACAAATATAATAGAATGCCTTTTATTGTCACTATACACTAAAACGAATATAATAGAATGCCTTTTATTGTCACTATACACTAAAACGAATATAATAGAATGCCTTTTATTGTCACTATACACTAAAACGAATATAATAGAATGCTTTTTATTGTCACTATACACTAAAACAAATATAATAGAATGCCTTTTATTGTCACTATACACTAAAACAAATGTAATAGAATGCCTTTTATTATCACTAACACTAAAACAAATATAATAGAATGCCTTTAATTGTCACTGTACACTAAAACGAATATAATAGAATGCCTTTTATTATCACTATACACTAAAACAAATATAATAGAAAAAGTTACCGCAAGTCATTTTCAATGGAAGCCAGCTTCTCTCAGCTGCAAGGACCGGCAAATCAGTCAGCATTGTGTTTTGGGTGTGTTGAGCGACCAGAGCGTCAAGCAGAAAAGTTGAAGCTTGTTCAACTTTATGGTAATGAGCTATGACGCGGTTCAGCGGCAAACGACAGTTCACCAATCGGAATTTAAGTACGTCTGCTAGTCTTCCTTGCTTGATGTGAATGTCCTGCCAATGTCTCCATACTTTTTTGACAAGCACCCTTGACAGGCCGTTTAGAGCTTCTTTTGAAGCTCAAGTCTGTGGCGGTGTGTACCAGGGTGGGAAATTAACTTTTTTGCCGAAATTTTACCTGCCACTTTTTCCCAAATTTATATACATAAAAGAAAACACACTAGTATAGTCTATATTGCTTCAATACATTAAATTCACTATGAATACATCTGTTATTAATATAGGTCAATTAATAAAGGGACATTTAGTGAAGACAAGTCTGAGATGAATAATGTTCAGTTGATTGACGAATTGTGCTAATCTGTTTGCTAATTGTATGACCTACCACCGTATTTTAGTCAGCTACTTTTAAATCACTCATGCAACAGTAGGCACATTCCTCTATGAGAGTTGTAAAACTTGGCTGTTGTAACTCTTGACGTATGCCAAAATATTTACACATTTGTAAATTAATTTCCTAATAATCTGTTTGTAAAATCTTGGATTACTAATAAAAATACTGAAGCATTGGTTAAATGATTTACATTTACATTTTAGTCATTTAGCAGACACTCTTATCCAGAGTGACTTAAAGTAAGTACAGGGGCATTGTTCTTGGAGAAATTTATGGTGAAGTGCCTAGCCCATAGACAACAACATTTGGCACAGCAGGGAATCTAACTAGCAACATTCGGCCTGTAGTATGACTCCCTAACCACTTAGCCATCGACACCCAATTATCTCCCATCAAAACTGCAAGTACTTCTTCAATAATGAAACGAAATATAAAACAACATTAAATATAATAAGAAACCATATTATGGCGATGTAAGATACCTGAATTAGAATCCATTGTTAATAGCTTAAGTTACACTTGAGAAGTTGGACATTGCGCATGTAATTGTCTCTGGTAAAACAAGAGCGGCGTTTATCAGAATCCAATCATTATCACAGACTAAACCAGTGATTTGAGTGACAGCGGAATCATCCAATAAGCCTTTAGCATTCCGCGCTGTATGTGTGTGTTTTACTTTTTGCGATTCCATAAAATCATATCATAATCACATCAACTTCCCAATATCTGTAATTATACGTGTTTTGTCCTTGATATTTGCTATATAGACTTAATATTTCCTACTCGGGCTTAATACTGGGAACTAAATTGACTTGTTTTCCTTCTATACCGCACTATCTTTAGGGTACTGCAGCTCAAGGCTGTTGTTCTCATTGACTAGCTCAGAGAAAACAAATCAAAAATGCACCTCGACAGAAGTGCGTCTTTTTTTTGTTAATGAGTAAGTTTCCACATTTTTGTTAAACACGTTTATCTCCAATCCGAAACAAGTAATGATAGTAGCCCAATAAAAAAAAAACGTATCATATGTTGTACAATTTACCCGCCAGAGTGGCTAGTAGACTGGGAAAAGTTACTTGCCAAAGTGAAAATCTACCCGCATTTGGCGGGTGTTAATTTCCCACCCTGGTATGTACGTACAGTTACACAGCTGATCCATCATGAAAAAAAAAATCCATCTGCCTTAATGAGAGTGGTGTCTCGCTTGCAAAGAGATTCGACTCCCATCCTCACCAGTTTCAAGCAGGAGCTCAGTTGATTTATAAGGGTGAGCTGCTCATTGGTGCTTATTAGTGCAGGATTGATGTCAATTAGAGTCTTGGTTACTGGTCTATGGAGTACAATATAGCAATCCAACATATCAGCCAGGCTGTTCCAACAGGTACAGCAATCTAAAATTAGCACAAACTCTTTCCCATGATCTCGTTTGATGCATTCTCTCAGCTTGTCATTACTGACAGGTGACTTGTAGAAATACCTGGCAATTTTTTGGACTTGCTCCACGTTCTTGTACAATTCTTCTCTCACCCTGATCAACTGATAATCATCATCCTCGACACTGCACTGTCGTTGGCAGAATTGTCGTCAGACTCTGGGTCACTATCCTCCTCTTTCTCGCTCTCGATCACTCTCTCAGGGACATCAGCCAACTCTTCTTGGTGATCACCATGGCAGTAGAGCACATTTATTTATATATATATTTATGTATATAATAATATACATTTCACCATCACTGATGCTTCATCGGTAGTGCAGCACAAAATGTGTTTGTCCATGTGAAGCTTGAATCTTTGAAGCTGGGAGTCAACCAACACTTTGACTTTCTCGGCTGGCATTGTTCCATGAATCTTAACGATACCTAGATTCCAATATGTTTGTGCACCATGCACGTTTATGCTCATTAATCTTTTATGCTGTGAAGAAGTGTATTTGTCGATGGTCAAAGAGAAACGCATCCCTCGCTTCAACATGTCTTGGAATATATCTGCCAGTTTGTTTTTTGTTCATTAGCAAACCCTCTAACCTGTTGGGAGATTTCATTGGGATTCTTGGGAAAAATATGACCCTCTCTCTTCAGTGCTTATCTGAGATCGTCGCATTTTGCGAATTATAAACGGTAAAATAAGGCAATGATCTTGTATTGAGTTATGTGGTTAATGTATACCCGTAGGTGACTGTGGTTACCCATTGCAAACGTGGCTCCTCACCCCGCTCACAAACCCCCAGAATGAGCAAGAGCGGCGTTACAATGATGTACATACTCGGGCTCGGTCAGTGGTGGAGCGGACCATAGGGCAGCTGAAAGGCCGTTGGCGCTGCCTGGATAGAACTGGTGGCATGCTGCTTTACAGCCCACAGAAGGTGTCACGTGCTGGCATGCAGTGTGCTGCACAATGTGGCAAAAAACGTGGTGTGCCTCTGCCACAGGCCGAAGCAGTGATGGACGAACCCGACCCGTGGCCCCCGAAAATTAGACCCAATGCAGCAGCCTTACAGCTTCGGTCAGAGGTTATACACAGAATGTGAAAAAGCAAGACGATGCATTTACTTTTTGAGTTATTTTATTGCGTCACATAAGTTAGTCGGACCATCATTAACTTGTCTTAAAGGACAATTCCGGGCGAAAAATGAACCTAGGTGTTAATAACACATGGGACCGAGTCGACCGTTCTCTGTGATATGTTTTCATGATAATCGAATGTACCCAGTTTTAGTTGGAACTGATAATTACCTTATAATTCTAGTTGTGAGGGCATTAATGATTTAATAATAGGGCTGCAACAATGAATTGGTGAAATCGATTATTAAAATTGTTGGCAATTAATTTATTTATCCATTCGTTGGTTCTATGTTTCTCGTTGTGTGGTGGAGCTATGTCATTTAAAGAAAGAAAAAACATTTTAAACTGTCTGACTGAAATCTTCAACTTAATGGCAGAACTTCAATTCAATTCAACAAAAATGTTTTACGTGCAAATTCTGTAAAACATAAATGGCATGACACCGGAGCATGACTTTAATGAAGGAGCACTTGTTTCTAGAGTTGTTTTGTAGACCCAATTATTTTAACATCTCAGGTTTGTCTAAGCAAGGTGAAAAATATTTTTTAAAACCATCTTTTGCACATGTTTTATAGCATATACATACCGTTCACGTATACAGGCAGGGGATATCATGGGAAAACAGATTCGACCAGTTGAACCACGTACACCGTGCTACCTGAGCTGAACTGTGATTTGGAATCTCCCATGGCAGGAGGTTTTTGGTCATTCATACAGATCAATGAGCAAGACTTACAGCTGGCGATGCAACCTAAAATCAAACTCAATTTGCTCACAGTTCGGCTCACGCAGCACAGCGTTTGTGGTTCGACTGGTCAAGTTTGTTTTCCCATGATGGTGCCTGCCTGTATACACGAACGGTAGTCTTTTAATCTATCTTTTTAATAAACTGTCTGTACACTTACAAAATTCTCAACGCTTCTGTTTGCATGTAGGGACCCTTATTATGCTAGCGTGGAAGTGTGGTGCTATTTTGGGCCTTGTTGAACTTCATTCATGTCCTCACAACTAACGTTATAAGGTAATAATCAGTTCCCAATTAAACTGGGCACATTCGATTAGCATGAAAACATATCCCAGACAACGGTCGACTCGGAATCCATGTGTTATTAACCCCTAGGTTCTATTTACGCCAGAATTGTCCTTTAATTCTCTCACTATATTTCCCTCATGGTGTTCACAATTTAGTTTTATGACTGCAGCACAGCATCGGTTAAGACACGGGCCGTCTGGCGTCCCTCAGCAGCGGAGGCACGCGGTGCAGCCGATCCAGTGCGTGCTATATCCCCGGCCATGTAGGTGCTGGCCACACGAGTCCCCCCTCTCCCCCTCCTCCTGGATCTCCCTCGTGCCGGACTCAGTTTCCACATTATTTAAAATAAATGACATTACATCAGTTGGTTCAGACTGCTTCTTGTGTGTAATTTCACGTAAATGTTTTTTGTAACTGGTCTTTAAATGTGTCTGAGTCGTGGTGTATTTCATACTTAAACAGCACACATTTCCTCGCCTCCACCTCTGTCATTAGAACCTCGATCTCAGTCTGTGAAAATGTCTCTTTGCGTGTTTAGCCATTATAATTCAAAGAAAGAAATGTCCTCTGGCACATTTCTAGGCCATCTGGATATTCATTTATTGGAGGAGGCAAGGAGGGGTCAGTGGCTCGTTCATGTGCGGTCATTCTCACATTGATTGTGATTTATAAAGGAAAGGTGCGCAGGACCTGGCGTACGACCGGTTTTATACATGTGAATATTTCTGTGCATAGGTACTTTTTAAGTTTTGGCTGTACATTATCTTCTGGTATGTGAGCTGTGCCATCTTTTATACATGAGGCCCCAGGCCTTCCTCCAAAATCTTTGCCACACTGTACATGCAGATGCACTCACACCTGCCTGCTGCCATTTCTGAGCAAGCTTTGCACTGGTGGTGCCCCGATCCCACAGCTGAATCAACTTGAGGAGACGGTCCTGGTGCTTGCTGGACTTTCTTGGGCACCCTGATGCTTTCACAACAATTGAACCTCTCTCCTTGAAGATCTTGATGATCTGATAAATGGTTGATTTAGGTGCAACCTAGTAGCAATCTCAATAGCAGCAATACCCTTGACTGTGAAGCCCTTTTTGTACAAAGCATTGATGATGGCGGCATGTGTTTCCTTGCAGGTAACCATAGTTGACAGTGGAAGAACAATAATTTCAAGCACCACACTCCTTTTAAAGCTTCCAGTCTGTTATTCTAACTCAATCCTTGTTAACAATGACATGTTGGCAGCTGGTCCTTTTGTGCCAAGGGTTAAATGCAGTGGACAAGTTTTTTTGGGATAAAGTTAATCTTCATGGCGAAGAGGAACATTGCAATTCATCGGATCAGTCTTCATGACGTTCTTGAGTATATGCAAATTTCCATCATCAACACTGAGGCAGCAAACTTTGTGAAAATTAGTATTTGTCATTCTGAAAACTTTTGGCCACGACTGTAGTATGTACTTTAGTTATTAATGTGTTGTTTTACTTTTAGAATCTACATTGTACATGATGAAGTGAAAGACAAAGCGTTCGAGTTGGAACTTAGCTGGGTTGGTGAAGGTAAAATGACTTTCTCATACATAATGGGGCAAAACTTGCAGACAACCTAAAGTTATAGTGTCTCTGGCTCAAAAATTGTATTGCATTTAATTGCATTAAATGTATAATTACATTATTCTAATTTTAGTGTGTTGAGATAAATGCAGCTAAACGTTAAGATTAGGAATTTAATAAGGAGAAACATTTCACACTGCTGTGGTCTGAGTATTGGTGTACCTGTTCTACCAAACACAGGCCTAAAGCCTATTATTACAGTTGTATGCAAAGGTTTAGGCACCCCTGACAATTTCCATGATTTTCATTTATAAATAACTGGATGTTTTGATCAGCAATTTCATTTTGATCTATCAAATAACTGAAGGACACAGTAATATTTCGGTAGTGAAATGAGGTTCATTGGATTAACAGAAAATGTGATATATTTTATGTATTGATAGTAATCACGTGTATTAAGGGATTAGGATCCTGTCTGAAGCATCATAGTCACTGGTCTAGTCAAATCAATCTCACCTGATGGTACGCTTGAACTGAACGAAACTTTATTAACATATTTCCCTTCATCAGTGACAAATGGAAAGCATGAGCTGGTTCCAAAGGATGTCAGGGAGGAAGCAGAGAAGTATGCTAAGGTATGAAGTTCTATAGACCATGTGTATTATCCATGGATTTTGTTTTTTCATGTTATATGTTGGAACTGAAAATGAATGTATGTCTTGTTCAGTTGTGCATTTCCTGTGTTCGTCACAAGCCAGTTTAGTCTCCAGGGGCCTCGTATAAATGTTGCGTACGCGCGAAAAGCTTGCGTACGCTGGTTTTCACGCACACAGTGTGATGTATAAAAACTAACTTGATGTGAGAATGTCTGGACCGTCCGCAAAGTCTTGTCTGGCTCTGTAACATGATGAATTCTAACTGAAAAGTGCCATAACTCACCAAACATTAAAAAATAAAGTTTCCACTACGGTTACTCTCACGTATGACGTTGACTATTTGAAAAACATAATTTTCTCCGCCAATAAAAGTTTGATCATTGTTGTGGATGATTCACATCAAAATGCCAAAACCCAAACGGGAGATGCTATTAACATTTAATCCGGCACCACTTAATAAATCTGTTAAACTTGAATGTCAAACGAATGACAAAATTACGCAGGAAATGCATGTCACCCTCTGTATATGGTTAATATTGCACACAGCATGGATTACTTACCACAG
>JACXGM010018798.1:0-18794 GCA_016801145.1 Umbra pygmaea | reverse complement strand
CACTAAATATAAGTATTTCCTGCTTAACATAAGCTTTTGAGCCTTCTTGTTTCTCAGGTATTTTTTTCTTGTTTCAAGAAAACTTAACAAGTGCAATTTTCTTGCTGCACTGGCAGATAATTTTGCTTGAAACAAGTAATTTTTCCCTAATAGTTGTTTTATTTTCTTGTTTTTTTAGAGGCATTTTTTGCAGTGTATCAGTGCTATTGACTGCACTCATGTTGCAATAAGGGCACCGAATGAGAAAGAAAATGCTGTCATTAATCGTAAGCATTTTCATTCCATCAATGTCCAAATAATTAATGTTGCAGACATGTTGCTCACTAATTTAACTAATCTTCTTCCAACCGTGGCAGACTTTCGCGATGAAGTGCTAGACGCTTTTTGACATCAACTTTTTTTATTTCGGCCATGGTCCAACTCTCAGGCTGCTTCATTCTTATTGTTTGCAAACCTTTGCCACTTCAACGCCTTTTTGGCATTAGT
Organism: Umbra pygmaea; assembly: GCA_016801145.1. Taxonomy (NCBI): domain Eukaryota; kingdom Metazoa; phylum Chordata; class Actinopteri; order Esociformes; family Umbridae; genus Umbra; species Umbra pygmaea. Next base: position 18,308 of record JACXGM010018798.1, on the reverse strand, counting down.
AATGGCCACACTGTGCCCTCCAAACAACAAACCTCGCCAACAATGATTTCTACTTCACATTGAATGAGGTTTATTTTTTTGGTTTTCCTCTCTTTGTTTGCCATGATTTCTCAATCAATGAATATAAATTTCAGGACATTTCACTGACTATTTATGGGCAATTATGGGCGTGACATGCAGTCGCAAAAGCTGCGCCACATTCAGAGTTGATTGTGATTTATAAAGGGCAAACGGCTTAGGACATGCATGCGCACGGTTTTATAAATCTGAATATTTCTTTGCGTACGCACATACTATATTTTGTCCGTACACCACTACCGACGCAAATCCACAAAGTTTTATAAATGAGGCCCCTGGTGTCAAGAAGGGCAGCAAAGAAGCCACTGCTTTCCAGGAAAAACATCAGGGACAGCCTGATATTCTGCAAGAGGTACAGGAATTGGACTGCTGAAGGGGTAAAATAATTTTCTCTGATGAATCCTTTTTCCGATAGTTTGGGCCATCCGGAAAACACCTTGTCCAGAGAAGACAAGGTGAGCGCTACCATCAATCCTGTGTCATACCAACAGGTAAAGGATCCTGAGACCATTCATGTGTGGGGTTGCTTCTCAGCCAAGGGAGTGGGCTCACTCACAATGTTGCCTAACAACACAGCCATGAATAAAGAATGGTACAAACACGTCCTCAGAAGCAACTTCTCCCAATCATCCAAGAACAGTTTGGTGACGACCAATGCCTTTTCCAGCATGATGGAGCACCTTTCTACAAGGCAAAGTGTAACCACATACCTAAGTGGCTTGGGGAACAAAACATTGAAATGTTGGCTCCATGGCCAGGAAAACCCCAGAACTTAATCCCATTGAGAACTTGTGGTCAATTCTCAAGAGGCGGGTGGACAAACAAACACCCACAAATTCTGACAAACTCCAAGGATGTGGCCCAGAAGTTAATTGACAGCATGCCAGGGTGGATTGCAGAGGTCTTGAATAAGAAGGGTCAACAATGCAAATATTGACTTTTTGCATAAACTGAATGTCATTGTCAATAAACGCCTTATAAACGACTTATGGATTGCTTGTAATTATACTTCAGTATAACAAAGTAACATCTGACAAAAAAGATCTAGACACTGGAGTTGTAAACTTTGTGAAGATCAATACTTATACCATTCTCAAAAATGTTGACCATGACTGTATGTAGCTACAGTAGCTGCCTGGAGCAGCTAAAAGTTATTTTGAGTTTGTGACACAAGATGGTCTATCCAGCAGCAGTGCAGTTTAGCCGACAGAGAGCACGAGAGCAGACAGGAAGACGTGCTAGCTCGGGCATCATGTCTGACACAGGGTGGCCCACAGTTCCCGCCCTTTATGTCACATGGTCATATCACATGCTTCTTAGAGTGCCTACTGGCAGAGCTGACAAGCATAACAAATTATACTGTCAATGTCCATCATCCCCTACTATACTAATACGTGGCATAGGCATGGTGGAAACAACAGAACACAGAATGTGTTTTAATGAATGAATTTGCTATGACACTATATGTGGTGAAGTCACAGAATTACATACACATTTAACTCTCAACCTAGCGACAGCGTAACAATGAAGCACAGAGACAAAGGGAAACAGAGGATACACTTATACACCTACTGATTAAACAACCGGGATCAGCTGATGATAATGAGTGCATTAAGACAGAGATACGTGCAATATGGAAAAATTGGAATTAAGTTCTAACCTGGCCACCGGGTGGAGGAAATCCACCCTAAGGCTCAGTCCTCATCACAGTACATGTTACAGTTATGGCTGATTGTTGTAAAATTATACATACTGTACATTATTACTGTCTTTTTGCTTCAAATCGGCAAAGTAGAAAATATTGGGTAAAAATTGGGTAATTTTCAATTTGAAATGTATGGATTCTAAGGAGAATTGTTTCCGTTTATAAATCCTATCCCCAGGAATTCAGGCTATGAATGCGGTCCAGCTTAAAAATGTTGAAATACCACAAGTCTAGAGCGACACAAAAAACTAAAAACAGCACAAACGTCCTCAGGAAAAAACTTTACCACAAGATGCTACATAATCTGCTGATCATCAAAATGGAGCGGATTCATAACACACACAGCGGCCCTTAGCTTGGTGTTTAAGCGTGAAACCCACAATAGATAATTACCTATAGACCTTTTGATACCTACCAATTACATTTGAAAGTCACAAGAGCATCAAGGTTTTCCACTGAACAGCAAGGAAAGTAAAAACTCCATGAATTAATTTTCCCTCCATCAAAATTTTTTTCCCACTGTCTACAAATGTACATAAATGCAAGCTCAATGAAACAGGAGTATGTGTTTCGCCATGACGAAGACAAAATGGAGGCAAACGTTTACTTTAGACCACAGGACTCCATGACCTAATCGGACAATACGGGAACAGTTGCCTTCACCATTGCGATTTGTGAATTGGCTGACTTGAGCCAGAACGTGACATGTGTAGCTCCATTTTGATTTTGTGGCTTCTAGTAAGGAGTTTCCACCTCTGAGGGATGCACTTCATGTTTTGGGTTGAAAGTCAGGGGGCTGTTTGTCTCGGCTGTTACATGCAGTATAATACCGTGTGTGAGTGTTGGTGTGATGTGTGAAGTCTGGAGATTTCATTATTCCGAGCGTCGAGAGTAAATGTGGTGCTTTGAATATGCATGCGTGAGATGTGTGGTGTAAATTGGGTCACGTCGCCCACCTTGTGGTGTATGGCTTCAGTTTCCACATCGGTCCGTTTCCCACTGTTGCTACTGGCGCACTCTGACTGCAAGATCTACCGCCAGATATCTGGAGAAGTTAGAGTGACTCACACGTTTGGACTTAACCAATTCTTCCATTCTCCTTTTGTGATACTTGTATTTTCTTTGTATATATGAAGGTTTTCCACTGGCATTGTACCATAATTTAAAGTGGATGAATTACTCTAGTCATTAAATGTCTTTGTATATGTTGTTTTATGGACCTGTGCTTGAAGTGGGGCGGTACTCATCAGTACACCGCATCGGGAGATATTGATGTAGTGTACCAGGAGTCTTTTCTGCATACCATCACTTCTTGTAAACTCCCTTTACACTTAATTGACAATCTCCAATAACTAATTACATGGACCAGTCTGTTTCTTGGATAGCCTATAGCCTTCTGTATCTTCTATGTTCCCATCACTTAATGCACCCTGGGTAATGAAGTTTAGCTCTCATTCAAATGGACATTACCACTATCAAACAACCTTTTGCTGGGAACCCCTTAATTCCATTACCCTGGGTGCACTGAGTGACGCAATAATTCTCCCTGCAAATTCAAACATCAAAAGTATCAGAGTAGTTCAGTAGAGCTATACGTTGTATCAATTAGCTTACTACATTGCTAAACTTTTTCTCACATATTAATTGCAGCTCAGCTGTGGTGGTGACATGCATGAATAAAGCATGAATTGGAAATGCACAATGCACATTGGAACAGCTTCAAGAGAGCAGTTGTTTCACTGATAAAAATATTGAACCGGCCGACCCTTCACTTTGTTCCTGGTTTGGGGGGCATAAATGCATACCCACTAATTAAGAAACCATTAGAACACAACTGGGAAAAATAGCTTGTACAGATCTACAGTCGTGGTAAAACGTTTTGAGAATGGAACAAATAATAATTTTCACAAAGTCTGCTGCCTCAGTGTTGATGAAGACAATTGCATATACTCCAGAATGTCATGAAGAGTGATCAGATGAATTGCAATGAATTGCAAAGGCTCAATAAAAACATCCACTGCATTTCAGCCCTGCGAGACAGGACCATCTACTAAAGTGGATTCAGCTGCCAGGATCTGTGCACCAACAGTGCAGAGCTTGCTCAGGAATGGCAGCAGGCAGGTTTGAGTGCATCATGAGGCGAAGACTTTTGTTAGCAAAGGTGTCAAGAAAGACAGCAAAGAATCAATTAAAATTCAATTAATCAATTTGAATTACTTGTTCTGGTTCGGCTGAGTTCATAAGTTTTGGGAAGTTTCTAATTACGCCCAAAATGATTATATAAACGGATTTCATAACAATGGTAACTAGTTAGTTGTTAATTTATGTTTTAATTAGGAACTTCCTGAAAGAGGTGAACCCAGCTGAGTACTTTTACTTGATACTTTTTACAACTCTGCTTGTGCCAACCTTATTTTAGGTTAAGCCTATTTTATGTTAATCTGAGTTAATGTTCTGGTAATATTTGTAAATTGCAGGGTAATAGTCATTGCAGGGAAATTCCCAGGTTTTGTTTATCCTACATATGGAATAAGGCACAGGCAACATATGACAAGAAAAATTATTTTTGATTACACACAATATATTACAACATGGTTCCAAATGGTATGTGTGATGGTACCATAATTTAGGATGCATTTTTAAGAGTTGAGGGACGGCCTATATGCTGTAGGTTTACCATGCTAAATTATTTATATTTACAGAAAGTATGGGCAAAACTTCATCAAAGAGCCAGATGTCTGTGAATAAAAACAGGTTGATGACTTTAAAGGACATCAAGTGTTTAACAGAAGGAAGGTACGCAGGAGCCTGTTTCCTGTCATTATGCTTTTATAGCATGCCAATTTGAATTAAAAATAATTGGTGTTTACTTGAAAGCCAGTAAAAAAACTTCTTCAAACAAGCCAGACACAATGCTTTTGTTCTAAGCTTCCACATAAAGACAACGTTCAATATTTTTCTAGCCAAGATTTGTTAGTTCATTAAATTATTCATAGGAATATTTGTGCATTGATTAGTTTGATACAATATAAATTAACTACAATCATCCACAACAAAGGCCTGCCTCAACAATGCCCTACCTCCTATTTTATCTTTGGCTAGGCTTCTTACAGGTCATGCATTGGTAAAGTATTGTCCCATATATTTAATTTCCTTCTAAAATTGTTAAAGCCTGGAGGGAGAAATTATTATTAATAATATTTATTAGTGAAAGAGATCCGAGAAGATAATCAGACTACCAGAAATAGTCAAAATAAACATAATGAATGTCAGAGATGCTGAAAAAAGACCAAAGGCTTGATTCTGGTGTCCTTAAATAAGTAGACAAGGAAAATAATCCCAAGCACCTTCACAATGGGTACAGTAGGTTTCCACTCACACTCTGCCAAACAGCTGGTGTACAGGAATGAAAATGTTTAGCTGGAAATACCAACTGTCTTTCAAAGTTTTAAATGACTGCTTCGTAATTTAGGTTTTAAATCTGCATCCTATCCAGGCCTAGTTTCTTTCCTCACGAACAGGTCATTATGTGTTATCGATCAAGTTCACAATTCATAGACACAGGGACATGTATATCAATTTGCAGTGAAAGACATATAGATACCCTTGCTTTAGATTTAAATAATTCTCAATTGTATAAAACATTGTTGTGTATTCATAACTCACCTTTGATACATTCCAGGTGCCTAGAGGTTATAAATTGTCACACAACAGGGATTGAGAATGAGATCATTATGCTCGCTGTTGTCACGTTCAGCCCAGTGTGTTGTCACGTTCAGCCCAGTGTGTTGTCACGTTCAGCCCAGTGTGTTGTCAAGTTCAGCCCAGTGTGTTGTCACGTTCAGCCCAGTGTGTTGTCACGTTCAGCCCAGTGTGTTGTCACTTTCAGCCCAGTGTGTTGTCACGTTCAGCCCAGTGGTGTCTGGCATGGGCATGAACTGAAACTGAGAGATGGACTCTTTTTGTATTTTCTGATGTAATATGCAGGGTTTCCCGCAGAAAATTGGTTAGTTAAGGCGGCATTTTTCTCCCGGGGGCGGGGGGTGCGCAGGGCATCATAGTCACAATATGCGAAGGTCTTTAGACCGCTTATGGATGCTGGTGACTAAGCACAATGACATTATTAGACCACCAGATGGCGCTGTTCGGATGCAAAACACGTCATATTAACGAGATGTTTCGGTTGCAACCCACATCAGATTTTCTATTTTGGGACTGCATAGTCAAGTCAGAAGACGTTGGTTGTCTAGGCGGCCGATTTGACTGCAAAGTGGTGTGGGAAATCCTGTTATGTGTGCATGTATAGCCAGTGCTAGGCACTGTTGGTTTTGTTTATATGTACTGTCTCTTTAAGTTTTGTGTTTTGCGCCGCTAATCTGCTTTACCAGAGCTGGATAGGTATAAGCTTAGGTCAGTCTAGTTCGTGTCGATTTGATTCATGATTACTTTCAGCTTTGGTCAATTAAGTATGCTATATAGACTCTGGTGAATCAGGAGTGCAGTGCTAGGCATTGATTATTGTCTTTTGATCTTGTGTGGAGTAGTGCGTGTGAACATCTCTGTTATGCTAGACTTTGGTATTTAGTACTATTCTGCTTTCCCCACTATGGGTCGTAGGTACTATGTATATATTGTGTGTTTGAGTATGTGTATAGTTTAGCGCATTCTATGCCGCGGTAAGAGCATAGTAAAACTATATAAAATGTGTGTAAAGTTAGGCAGAATTTAATAAAAACCTAAATACAGCCAACAGGCACAAATGTATCAGGGCGACACTAATGCCCAAAACAACAAACGGTCTTCGCCTAATACAGCGGAACTATAATCATATAGTGATAACGTCTGTTAGCACGGCAGACTTACAGGGAAATAATAAAGCACACACACCTAGGTTAAAACAGAGATTATATTGGAACAGTAATTAGCAAACATGGAACTGGTGAGCAATAATAATGATGTAATGTTAGACAGGTGTGTGTGCATAAAGACGGCTAGATGAAGTCCTGAATGAGAATATGAGAAAATGTCCAAAATGTCCAGAGGGAGGCGCCAAGTCCCCTGAAACTGGTCCCCCAGCCTTTTCTCATCGGATCTATACAAATTACATAGGTCAACTGTTTTGCCTTCAATACTACAAACTTAGCCACAAGGTGACTAGTTTGCAAGTCTGTACCATAGATTGTATAATTACTGGATGTAACATGTGTGACTTCACCCATTGGTTTGTTAAGATCTGATTTGGGTCATCAAATTTGCCGTTATGAGCGCAGACATCTTGGTTGCATATGTGATGATTTTAGACAAGAGGGAGGAGTAATCTAGCTAGCTAACTGATATTATTTGGGATGCTAACGCAAAACAGTATTAAAACAAAATGTAAAGCAAAATGTAATGTTACTTACCGGAAAAAGTGAACTGCCAACTCCTTTGAGTGTCTTGTCGTACATCCAAACACCATAGACACACCCTAAACTTCTATTTGCTTTATTGCCGATTTTAAAATCAACGAGACCATAATTCAAAAAATGAACATCATTATATATTGTAGAAGGCTTAAAGAAGGCCGGGGAACTTGAGTGACCTCTGCCGGCCAAGGAACTTGAGCGACCTCTTGTGGCCGGGGAACTTGAGCGACCTCTTGTGGCCGTGGAGCGGAAACAGCGGCCTCTTGTGGCCGTGGCGTGGAAACAGCGGCCTCTTCTGGCCGAGTCGTGGAAACAGCGGCCTCTTCTGGCAGTGGCACGGAAACAGCGGCCTCTTCTGCCCGTGGCTCGGAAACAGCGGCCTCTTGTGGCTGTGGCGCGGAAACAGCGGCCTCTTGTGGCCGTGGCACGGAAACAGCGGCCTCTTGTGGCCGTGGCGCGGCCTCTGGTGGCCGAGACTGGGAAGCGACCTCTGGTGGACTGGGCGTGGTGGAGACCTCTGGGGGACTGGGCTTGGTGGAGACCTTGGGTGGACTGGGCGTGGTGGAGACCTCTGGTGGACTGGGCGTGGTGGAGACCTCTGCTGGTCGGGGCGTGATGGAGACCTTTCCTACCCGACATATTGGCGTCTGAACCTGGGCTATCAGGGTCCTGCCAGGACATCAAGGGGCCCCGATAGCTTCCAAACAGGACATTAGATGAGGGGATCGGGTGAGACATTCAAAAGGAATGTCTCAGCCTCCGTCTTCAGTGATCCACAACCGGCCCTCCATTAAAAGAACTGGCTAACCAAATCTGGACAGTCACTGATGGCTTGGCTGCATTGGTTCATCCAATCCCGTAACACAGTGAAGATGAAGTCCCTCTTGGAACTGAGGCTGGTAGCCATTTTGGAACTGGGGCTGGTAGCCATCGTGGAACTGGGGCTGGTAGCCATCTTGGAACTGGGGCTGCTAGCCAGCTTGGAACTAGGGCTGGTAGCCATCTTGGAACTGGGGCTGGTAACAGCACTCTTGGGACTGGTGCTGGTAGCAGCATTCTTCGAACTGGGGCTGGTAGCAGCCATCTTGGAACTGGGGCTGGTAGCCATCTTGGAACTGGGGCTGGTAACAGCACTCTTTGGACCAGGGCTGGTAGCAGCCATCTTGGGACTCTGGGCGGCCATCTTGGGACTCTGGGTGGCCATCTTGGGACTGGGGCTGGGAGCCACTGTCTTGGAACAGGGACTGGGGCTGGTAGCAGCACTCTTCGGACAGGGGCTGGTAGCAGCACTCTTGGGACTCTGGGAGCCACTATCTTGGAACAGGGACTGGGTGCCCTCTTAGGAGCTTCAAAATGGGCAGATGTCTCAAAGACACGACAGGGAAGGATGTAGTCCCCATCCAAAGCCTCCCTGACTAAAAACTCTTCATAGGAGGCTTCGTAGAGGCCCCATGGAAGATCTTCCTGGACCCAGCCACTGAAAATGGCTCACTCCCAGCCATGTAATGATTTCTCCACTACGACGATTATAAGAAGAATAATAATGTTTATTTAGCCGAGGTATTCTGTACTGAATATGATGCAGTCAGACAAGCAAGAGAACAGTTAATTAAACGGATACTCAGACCGGCAGACTATAGGATGCAAGGCAGAATTTAAACAAGCGAAGGTACAGGGGAAAATCCAAGACAAAACTCTTAAATAGCAAATCATGGGTCAAACCAGAATAACAAATACAAGAATGGAATGCTCAGTAGAAGAATACAATACTCACAGTACCTCGTGAAGAGGCAATGGTGTGTGTGTGCTTTATATATGGACTGGGGGAGAGCAGGTGTACAGAATTAGGGTGATTGAAGGAATTGTAGTTCTGAGCAATCCAGGAAGGGGAAGATGTAGTTCTCAGGGAAGAGGAACTGGGAAACGTTACAGGATGCTCGACCTGTGGTCTGTAAATTATATCCCATTACCTATTGCTGACATGCTACATATTGTAATCTACTTTTTCACAACATCCTGTTATCGTACTGTACGGGAGATTATCATAATAGTTATTCAAAACATGCGGTAAACAAAATGCAACGCACCCCACTCCTAACCAATATGGCTTTATTTTCTCAATTTACAGCCTGGATATGAATTTATTTTTATTCTTCCTTTGATGTCAACACAGTTTCAAATGTAGGTGGTGCTTCTGACACCAACTGTTGGCAAGATGCTGAACATAGTACTAGGGCACTACCATAGAAATGGAATGGACAGAAAGGCTATTCCAATTCAAATCAATTTAGCAGAATGACCAGATCGGCAGCCATTTTTATGTGTACCATTCCATTGCAAAGCCTATTTCCGCATTAAACCGATTTGCATGTTGTCACCGTGACATCTAACAACAATCGCCATTTAGATTTTTATTAATCAAATGACCACGCCAAGCAGTTCTATGGCCTTTCTTGTCATGATGTTGGGTGTTGGGTTGGAGAGAGAGACTGGAGGCAGATTTTTGTATGTGATGGTAGATTTATTGGTACAGTCAGGAATTATGTGCAGGTTTACATGCCCAGAGCATAACGTTCTGGTTGCAGGGTACAAACTACATGAGTGCAAAATGATCCACTCTATAGCCTACGTGCTTTTAACAGTAGCACGGACACCGAAAGGCTAATAGTCTAGCGCGTACGCATATACTTCCAAATGTAGGCGACACACTTCTCACAACTGACAGTCAGGATTCTGTTAGTTAAACACACACATAAATCTAAAGCACTTACCTTATCCAATAATCCTGATCAAGCTCAGGGAAGCGAGCATAATTATAAAGCACCCTACTACAATGTGACTTTCTTTCAAACAATGATCCACCCCACTCCCTGGTTGCAGGGTTGCTTATATGTAGTAATCTGATCTCACTAACAGGACACAGTTGTTCGCAATCCTCAATCAAACCCATCTACACAATACCAGCTTTCCCCAACCTACACTTAATTTCCCAGCAACCCTGACCAGGAAGAGGCGTGGCTGATTCCTAAGGGGACATACTTCAAAATAAAGCAAACAACAGAAGCACCATGCCTATTGCACTGAAATGGAAAACAGAATATATATATATATATATATGAATTTAAAAGGGAAGAACTAAATGATATGTATAAACCAAACATTATAAAGAACTCCATTTCTCAGTTCAATTCTCTGTTAACGCCAGCCCTCCCTGGGCTGGGCCTGACATTTCTATCCATTTTATTTCTATGGGCACTACACTTTAAGGCAGGTCCCATTCATGACCCATTACTAAGGTTAGGGGTGCAACGGATCAGCAAAAAAATACAAGACAAATGAACATAAGTCTATTTGTTTATTAACAATATTGGGAAAAATATGAGAGAGAATTGTGATTATTATTGATTGTTGTTTAGGTACATTAAATCACGTTAAGCCTTTTCTTTACAATAGGCTTTAATGAAGCAGAAAGGCTTAACGTCAGATAACGCCCATAATAATTGGAATTTGGGTTAGTTGTTTTTATAATTTTCAGTGGTTGTGATGAGCAATATGAGAGAGAAATGTGGTTAATATTGATCGTTGTTTAGGTAGGCTACATTAAATCACGTTAAGCCTTTTCCTCGTCATTAAGTGTTCATGACTAGATATGGCCATGAGAAATTTGGTGATGATTGACCATTGTTTAGGTACATTAAAACCCTGGTACGCTTTTTCACTTTAAGTGTTTTAGTATGTCCCGTATGCGACGTGGCTCAAACACTTTCAGCATGTGTTTAAAGTCCTCCTTCTGCACAACCGAATATGGCCTCATGTCTGCACCTATAAACACACCGATCGCATTTGTGATGGCTTTAGCCCGGTCTGATTAATTGCTTAAATGCCCTCGTGATAAGCAGTTGTTTTGCAGCTTTCGTTTTCACTCCTGTCAGTGAAACACCGAGGTGATATAGCTTAAAATGCGTGGCCATGCTTGAGGTGTTTCCACTGTCATATGGCTTTTTGTGCCACAGTGCCTAGACACTTCATCATTATATTTAACAGGGAAGCCAAAATGCTCCCATACAGGGGATTTAAATGACGCGGAGCGTTCAAGCTCCTCCGTTCCTCCGCTCGCCATGACCACGCTGTGAGCGGACTGAACATGCGCACAACTTTTTTTATAGAAATCAATCCGCGGATCACGTGTATGCCGAACCGAAGATATTGATCCGAACGGATCACGGATTAATGACGATCCGTTGCACCACTAACTAAGGTGGATGATCTTCCTAGATAAGTCTATTAATATTGTATTAAGATTAGGGTAGTACAAAAAACAACAACCAGGAAGTTGATTTTGGGAGACAGTACTATAGCAAAAGAACTATCTCTCAACGACGCTAATAAAAAATGCGGTTGACAAATTCAACCCCATTATCCGTTTATGCTGTTGTTAGGACTAGGTTAAGTGTTAGCATTAAGTTAGCCAGAGGCTGTTTTACCCTCCACATTTCAAACTAGTCTGCTGGTGCTGTTGAAACAACCTCCTGTCTGCTCGTTCTGCACATTTCATTGATTTTGACACAGCTGCCTCAGCTCACAAGAAACTCGGTTTAGCCAATGTCACAGATGTCAAATAAAGACCAATCACTCGTTTTCTAATGCATTTACTAAGAAGTTTGTTGCTGCTAAACTGCTGGCATCTACAAATTACTCTTATGCACACTTCTTTTTCAAGTTTCTGAGTGGCTATCCACTTCTGAGTAGCTTTCCAAATCAAAATCATCAACGACACTGGGATTCCCTTTGAATGTTAATTATATTCCCATTACACTTGCCCTTGTTGATCAAACTCTTCTGTAAAATGACAAAATCATTACAACAACACTTTTCATGAATGTGTGGCCTGCCTATCTACTCACATTAAAGGGAAAACTGGGCCTGGTGTTAATTCTGGGGCTCTTTATTCCATTAGGTCTGGGTCTGGCCGTGTTTACAAAGCTGACTGGTCAGTCTGAGGATCTCATTCAGGAGCTGACCCTTAACAGCCTGTGGTTTAAAATAACAGTGCAAAAAGACCATTAAATCTGATACTACTTCACCAAAAAAACTGGGCCTAGAAAATCCAGCAACAAAACTGCACTACATGTGGCTGAAAAACAGCAATATTCATTGTTTGTAAGATGCTCTCTCTCTAGGATGGACAAAGATAGATAAGTCTTCAAAAATCTCTACTTTTTTAAATAGCTTTTTATTTATACTTTCATTGATTGCCTTAGGAATAATCTTATGGAGACATACAGGTATTTTTGCTGAATTGTTGAAATAATTTCTAACATGGGTGGCCAATTATTGGATGTACAGAATAAGCCTTGCCTGAGCTCCAGGCTAGCCACATTGTACCCTAAATATCAGTTACAGAACAATACCTTGAAAAGCTTAGATGTGATTGGTTCACATGCCTGGACAGCCAGCAGCTTTCCACATGGAATGGGATTTATACAGTAACCTAGCGGTGCAGTTAAGAGAGAGGTAGGCCATGACATTCCAGTCTTCATCCCAAAGTCAAGCACTGTTAAGCGGTAACCTTATCTTAATGTTCTGATTGAACTGAAAGCTATAAACACAATCTATGTCCCAGTGTTTTCCTTTACTCAGACTGTGCCGCATTTAAAAGGGTTTCTGAACCTCTTAACTGCTACCACATGTGCCTTTTGTGCTGTCATTTATTTAGTGTGAGCGAGTTGTTTTCCAGACTCAGCGTGTGTGTCATGTTATTATTTTAAGTCCATCTCAGAATATGTGGGTTTCATGTTTTTCTTTAACTCCTCATGAATCTCCTCACCTTTCCTTGTGTCATCCAGCCACTAATACCATCTGCTAGTCCTTCATTAACTCACCAATGTTTCTGAAATAATCTACTAACACATGGTCATGGAAGTTAGGAATTTAGGAAGAGAAGAGGAATAAAAGGTTTGATACTGATTATCATATTTCTGACTGTACCATAAAGATAGAGTCACCAGGGTCTTTTTTCCACAGAATTCAGCATTAATCAGCTTCTGTAATGACTGGCAGGTGAAAAAATAAAACATGCTAATTAAAGCTTGGAGTTCCTCCTTGGAATGGAAACAAGGTAGGACTAAATAGACTAGTTGAGAAATCAGTGAACCAGCTGAGAAACCAGGGGAAAATATCTGACTAGCCTAGCTTGGAATGATAGCGTACTGTATGACGTGATAACTCAGCAGAAACATCTCAACATGGACAGTCAAACTTACATAGAATCAAACGAGTAAAAGTGTAGTATATAGACTTCAAAAAGGCTATACCATAGAAATAGAATGGATAGAAAGGCCATTGAACTGCTTGGCGTGGTCATTCGATTAGTACACAACAAAATGGCGATTGTTGTTAGTTGTCACGGTGACAACACGCAAATCAGTTTAATGCGGAAGTAGGCCACTAGATCTTTCCAATGGAATGGTACACGTAAAAATGGCTGCCGCTCTGACCCTTCTGCTACATTGATTTGAATTGGACTGTCCATTCTATCCATTCCATTTCTATGGGCTATACAATGCACAGTATGAAGTCAAAATAGGAATTTTTTCTTTAAACTCAAGACATGAAAATACCATATCTTATTTCTGGTTTCACCTCCACTTTTTGACAAACAATAACATGTCTGTCAATCAATCATTCACATTTATTTCATAAAGTACTTTTTACATCAGCAGTTGTCACAAAGTGCTTTGACAGATACCTGGCCTAAAACCCCAAAGAGCAAGCAACACAACAATTGATGCACAGTGGCTAGGAAAAAGTCCCTAGTAGGTGGGACCAAGGAAGAAACCTAGAGAGAGGCCAGACTCAAGGGAGTGGCCAGTCCTCTTCTGGCTGTACCGGGTGGGGAATCTGAAAGTACACAGCTCATTGTATTAAGGCCATATTGTATATCAGTGTTCAATTAGTGTCAATAAATGGAGATAGGAATGGGTGGACTGTGACCACAGTCTTTGTGCAGCATCAACACAATGGCGGTGCTGGGCAGGGACAACGGGACGTGCTCTGGAGAGGTACAGCTGGAGTTGCCAGGCAGAAAATATGATCACCAATAGCAGTGACGTGGGCACCAGTACAGTGAGGTAAGCACAGAACAAAGACAGGAAGGAGTCATCAGGCCACATGGTTCTGAAGCATGTTCCAGAGGTTATGGGTCCTCTTAGGATGAACATGACATCAGAAACATTAGAGTACCTTAGGTCTAGTACCTTGATACAGCTCCTACCCCAAAAATAAATATATAAACTGCCTCTCGTCCCCTGTCACATAAACCAATGAAACGTAAGTGGGGACTGAGAAGGGACAGAATGACCCTAGACCCCCGGCACATAAATGATTGCAGCATAACATCTGAGGCTGAGACGGGGTCTGGAGACATGGTCCTGCACAAAGAAAACTTCATGCAGGACCAAGCAGGCAAAATTCAGACCCACCCACCCATATTGCCCAGACCACACCACCAAAAGGACACCAACAAGACCGCAACCACCCTGAAAGAGAGTCGAGTATAGTCCACACAGGGTACTCCCATCCCACAAGCGTAGGGTATCATGGGGCAACATGAGCAGGCCAGTGACTCTGCCCCCGAGTAGCGCTGGAGCGAGGGTATCCTAGTAGAGAGAGGGGCACCTACCAGGCAAGCCAGCATGGGTGATTTATCAAACAGTGCCACCGTACACTTTTAGCCCCCTGGGCCAGACTACACTATATCATAGAACTTACTGAAGAGATGAGACTTCAGCATAGACTTAAATGTTGAGACTGAGTCTGCATCACTCACATGGGTTGGCAGATCATTCCACAGAAGTGGAGCTCTGTTTGTTTACAAATTCTAGGAACAGTAAGGAGGTGTAGGCACCATATGGCACCAAATCAGACAGATAAGTAGGGGAAAGTTCCTGTAGTGCTTTGTAGGTTAGCAGTAAAACTTTGAAATCAGCCCTAGCCTTAACCCATCAAGGTCTACGGGTTTTTAGGTCCGCCTGGCACAAAGTTGACCTTTCGGCCTCTAGAAAGGTCATATTTTGACCTACAGTGCAGTGCCTTATGGTTCTGGACTCAACAGACCCATGGCTACAACATTGATTAATAAAATCCAACATCCTGGGTCATTGAATTTTATGTTTTATTAAATATTTATCCCAAAAAACAAAAAAATGTAGGTTTATTTTGTTGTTTTATATGTGTAAAATCATATAAACCATGATGAATAAGGCTTTGTTTGCGTATTGTTAAGTCGTACAGTGTGCAATGTTGAGGCCGTATAAACAACTCAACATCAAAATGCTGCATCCATTTCATACTATATTTCTATACGTTTTTAAAATTCCAACTATTTTTCACTTCTAAAAAGTGTTGGTCTTGTCCTACATCACTGCAGAGTTTTTATTTTGTCATGTTCACTTTCTACTTCCTGTCTGTAATGTGTTTAGTAAAATATGTGACCGTCTAAAAAGCATGACTGACTTTGAGGCACCATAGCTGTGGCACCATAGCTGTGTTAAACCCACAGGGATAGGCCACCACTCATTCACCTGATCATCCTCTTTCCAACGGTACCAAGCTTTAGTTTCTAGCATGTACGGTTTGCGAGATAATCACGCTTGACCCTAGAGCACCAGGATCGATCCCTTAGACCAGGGGTGTCCAAACCCTTCCATGGAGGGCCTAGTGTATGCAGGTTTTCGCTTTCACCTTGTACAAGGCTGATTGAGTAGCTCACTAATTGGTTAAGATCTTCCCTCACCTGGCAGTCTAGGGCCTAATTTGGCTCTAATTGAAAGGAAAAAACAAAAACCAGCATACACTAGGCCCTCCATGGAAGGGTTTGGACACCACTGCCTTAGACGGTAAATGGCAGCCAGTGGAGAGAGACTAGAATTTGGGTAAAATTTTCAAAATTATGAGGTTCTAGTCAAAATTATTTCGGCCATGTTCAGCACTTAAGTTTTTTTTGGGTCTTTTCTGGGTAGCCAGAAAAGAGAACATTGCAATAATTCAATCTTGAGGTGACAAAAGCATGGATGAACTTTTCTGCATCGTCCATTCTTTTGGTGCTGATCAGAGGTTTGGATCTCACAGTGTGGTCCTTATTATTTTGCTGCGCCAACGTCTGCTGCATACAGTAGATTGTGGCACTTTCACCCTGACATTCTGGATGTTGTTGGTGATTTCACTGACAGTTATTTTACGGTTGGTTCGCAGGTCTGGTTTCTTTTCTTTAGCAAATTCCAAAGTGTTATGCTGTGGTTCTAATATAAATTCCTACTTTCTTTTAGCTATCAAATCACTTGCTTTTCTTCCATATTTATTTTTATTTTACCTTTTTTTACGGAGAGAATCAGGCTGACACCAAAATCTCACAGCTGAGCCCTGTGTACAGAAAATGTAAATTACAATACAATTACAAGAAACATTATTAAGAATAACAAATGCATTAAACAGAAAACACAGACAGCACCCTAGACTTCTCAGGATCCAAAGGCAAAAGCAAAGGATGCAACAGAGACTACACATTCACAGCTTTTTTGTGTGTGTCAGAAACACCTGTAATCCAAATACCCCAATATACACTCACCTAAAGGATTATTAAGAAAACCGGTTCAATTTCTCATTAATGCAATTATCTACTCAACCAATCACATGGCAGTTGCTTTAATGCGTTTAGGGGTATGGTCCTGGTCAAAACAATCTTCTGAACTCCAAACTGAATGTCAGACTGGGAAAGAAAAGTGATTTAAGCAATTTTGAGCGTGGCATGGTTGTTGGTGCCAGACGGGCCGGTCTGAGTTACTGGGATTTTCACGCACAACCATTTTTAGGGTTTACAAAGAATGGTGTGAAAAGGGAAAAACATCCAGTATGTGGCAGACCTGTGGGCGAAAATGCCTTGTTGATGCTAGAGGTCAGAGGAGAATGGGCTGACTGCGTCAAGCTGATAAAAGAGCAACTTTGACTGAAATAACCACTCGTTACAACCGAGGTATGCAGCAAAGCATTTGTGGAGCCACAACATGCACAACCTTGAGGCGGATGGGCTACAACAGCAGAAGACCCCACCGGGTACCACTCATCTCCACTACAAATAGGAAAAAGAGGCTACAATTTGCAAGAGCTCACCAAAATTGTACAGTTGAAGACTGGAAAAATTTGCCTGGTCTGATGAGTCTCGATTTCTGTTGAGACATTCAGATGGTAGAGTCAGAATTTGACGTAAACAGAATGAGAACATGGATCCATCATGCCTTGTTACCACTGTGCAGGCTGGTGGTGGTGGTGTAATGGTGTGGGGGATGTTTTCTTGGCACACTTTAGGCCCCTTAGTGCCAATTGGGCATCGCTTAAATGCCACGGCCTACCTGAGCATTGTTTCTGACCATGTCCATCACTTTATGGCCACCATGTACCCATCTTCTGACGGCTACTTCCAGCAGGATAATGCACCATGTCACAAAGCTCGAATCATTTCAAAATGGTTTCTTGAACATGACAATGAGTTCACTGTAATGAAATCCAATAGAGCATCTTTGGGATGTGGTGGAACGGGAACTTCGTGCCCTGGATCTTCATCAACTGCAAGATGCTTTCCTATCAATATGGGTCAACATTTCTAAAGAATGCTTTCAGCACCTTGTTGACTCAATGCCACGTAGAATTAAGGCAGTTCTGAAGGCGAAAGGGGGTCAAACACAGTATTAGTATGGTGTTCCTAATAATCATTTAGGTGGGTGTATATCGATATATGTATATAAAGGGGGTCAAACACAGTATTAGTAGTGTGTTCTTAATAATCCTTTAGGTGGGTGTATATCGATATATGTATATAAAGGGGGTCAAACACAGTATTAGTATGGTGTTCCTCATAATCCTTTAGGTGGGTGTATATCGATATATGTATATAAAGGGGGTCAAACACAGTATTAGTATGGTGTTCCTAATAATCCTTTAGGTGAGTGTATATAGATATATGTATATAAAGGGGGTCAAACACAGTATTAGTATGGTGTTCCTAATAATCCTTTAGGTGGGTGTATATATATATATATATATATATATATATATATATATATATA
>JACXGM010018797.1:0-18794 GCA_016801145.1 Umbra pygmaea | reverse complement strand
GCAATATACACCAAAACCATTTTTTGAACCAGGCTATAAACATGTTTATTTCAGCTGTAAAGTTGGGCATTTTGCCATAGAGGTCTATTGAAATTGCTCCTTTCTGCAGCCAGCCTCAAGTGGCCATTCGATGAATTGCATTTTTTTTTACTTCCTTGTTGGCTTCATTTGTCAGCCTCGGAGTTTGCCCCTTGGTTGGGGTGCGAGTCAATCGTCATATATCTTTGTGAATTTAATTTGCTAGAATATGGATTAACAAATTAACCATTTCAGCGTGAATTACAGAAGAGAACAATACAAGAGTCGATCTAAATCTGGGAACCATTGTTTGTGTGCAAACGTTCACCCGTTGTCAACTGTATCCGATTAATTTTTCTATACCATTTTAGGTGTCTGTGTGCAATTAGCAAAATTATACCTGGCGTTTTGTGTGCAGTTCAGGTGCCTGTGAAGGAGTGCAGAGGCTGGGGAGAGTGGTGTATGTAAACCACCACCTGTATCTGGGCAAATATAAAAATAGTAATGTGACAGTTGCAAAATTTAGTTTGCATTCTCAATTTTCATTTTGTTGTGGGAGAACCATGTGGGTGAAGTGGTAAGCATATTTGTTAACAGAAAACTCTTTTGTGCCTTATTTGGCACATTAGGTATAATTGGTTTCACATCAAAATTAATCTCAGTGCATATACACTCACCTAAAGGAAAAGGGAACACATACGTGAGGATGCTGTTTGTGGACTACAGCTCAGCATTCAACACTATTGTTCCTGCTAAGCTCATTTCCAAGCTCAGGATCCTGGGTTTTAACTCCTCCCTCTGCAACTGGATTCTGGACTTCCTAACGAGTAGAACCCAGATGGTGAGAATGGGCAACCTTACTTCCTCCACAATGACCCTGAGCACCGGAGCCCCACAGGGCTGCATACTCAGTCCCCTCTTGTACGCTCTGTTCACTTATGATTGTGTGGCCACACACAGTTCCAACACCATCATTAAGTTTGCGGATGATACAACCATCCTAGGTCTCATCTCCAACAACGATGAGACTAATTACAGAGAAGTGGTAAGAGCCTTGGCTACCTGGTGCCAGAGCAACAACCTCTCTCTCAACGTCAGCAAGACAAAAGAGATGATAGTGGATTTTAGGAAGCAGCAGAGGGAGGGTCCTGCCCCCATACACATCGATGGAGCTGAAGTCGAGAGAGTTTCAGAGTTCAAGTTCCTCGGTGTGTTCATCAGCGACAACCTCACATGGTCTAGACAGACAATCTCGGTAACAAAAACTGCCCAAAAGCGCCTATACTTCCTGAGGAGACTCAAGAAGTTTGGCATGTCTGTCAGGATTTTAACAAACTTCTACAGGTGCATCATTGAGAGCATCCTCTCAGGCTGCACTACAGCCTGGTACGGCAGCTGCTCCGCTGCTGATCGTAAGGCCCTTCAGAGGGTGGTGAAGTCAGCGGAGCGCATCATTGGCTGCTGCCTCCCCTCCGTGCAAGGCGTCTACCATAAGCGATGCCTTAGGAAAACAAAGAACATCGTCAAAGACCACAGACACCCAGGCCGTGATCTCTTCTCACTACTGCCGTCTGGTAGACGTTACCGGAGCATCAGGGCACGGACCACCAGACTTAAAAACAGTTTCTTCCCACAGGCCATTCGGCTGCTCAACATGGAACACAGACACTGATCGCAAATCGTCTGTTGAGCACTAACACTCTCTGGTCACTTTATGCTCTCTACATCTAATGTAGCAGAATTCAAATGCACCTTTAAAAGCAATTTTCCATGCCAATTCTATAAATATTTACTACTTCTACTGTTGTACATTTTCCAGACCACTGCTCAGTACATAGCGTTTTATTATATTATAATTATTACTATTGTCATTATTATTTTAAAATTCTTATATTGTTGTATTTCTTGTTTTTAAGCCCACTGCATAGAATCGCCGAGCCATGTCAAAAGAATTTCTCTGCATAGGATGATGTATGTTATTCAATGCATATGATAAATAAAACAACTTTGACTTTGACTTTGATTATTAGGAACACCATACTAATACTGTGTTTGACCCCCTGTCGCCTTCAGAACTGCTTTAATTCTATGTGGCATTGATTCAACAAGGTGCTGAAAGCATTCTTTAGAAATGTTGGCCCATATTGATAGGATAGCATCTTGCAGTTGATGGAGATTTGTGGGATGCACATCCAGGGCACGAAGGTCCCGTTCCACCACATCCCAAAGATGCTCTATTGGGTTGAGATCTGGTGACTGTGGGGGCCATTTTAGTACAGTGAACTGATTGTCATGTTCAAGAAACCAATTTGAAATTATTCAAGCTTTGTGACAAGGTGCATTATCCTGCTGGAAGTAGCCATCAGAGGATGGGTACATGGTGGCCATAAAGGGATGGACATGGTCAGAAACAATGCTCAGGTAGGCCGTGGCATTTAAACGATGCCCAATTGGCACTAAGGGGCCTAATGTGTGCCAAGAAAACATCCCACAAACCCCTACACCACCAGCCTGCACAGTGGTAACAAGGCATGATGGATCCATTTTCTCATTCTGTTTCGGCCAAATTCTGACTCTACAATCTGAATGTCTCAACAGAAATCGAGACTCATCAGACCAGGGAACATTTTTCCAGTCTTCAACTGTCAAATTCTGGTGTTCTCTTGCATATTGTAGCCTCTTTCCTATTTGTAGTGGAGATGAGTGGTACCCGGTGGGGTCTTCTGCTGTTGTAGCCCATTCCCCTCAAGGTTGTGCGTGTTGTGGCTTCACAAATGCTTTACTGCATACCTCGGTTGTAATGAGTGGTTATTTCAGTCAAAGTTGCCCTTCTATCGGCTTGAAGCAGTCGGCCCATTCTCCTCTGGCATCAACAAGGCATTTTCGCCCACAGGACTGCTGGATATTGGATGTTTTTCCCTTTTTACACCATTCTTTGTAAACCCTAGAAATAATTGTGCTTAAAATACCCAGTAACTTAGCAGATTGTGAAATAGTCAGACCGGCCCGTTTGGCACCAACAACCATGCCACGCTCAAAATTGCTTAAATCACCTTTCTTTCCCATTCTGACATTCAGTTTGGAGTTCAGGAGATTGTCTTGACCAGGACCACACCCCTAAATGCATTGAAGCAACTGCCATGTGATTGGTTGAGTAGATCATTGCATTAGGGGAAATTGAACGGGTGTTCCTAATAATCCTTTAGGTGAGTGTAAGTTATATCAGCTATGTTGGTGAACTGGCCGTGTATAAAAATGTGAGTGAATTAGCAAAAGTGTAGCTCTGGGTTGCTAGCACTTTTCTCCAAATGGTGGCTGTGGGGAAAAAATTAGCAAGAGCCTTGGGGGTAATTTCAACCAGTGGTTCATTTTACCCCTCATGTTTATATGCAGTTAAATTCAAATTTTTGATGTTTAAATTACTGTTGCATCCTTAACAATGAATAACTGACATTATGTTTCATGTTATCTGTCATTCCACGTAATTACAGAAGAAAAACAGATAGGGGCTCCACACCCCTAAAGGAGTTGCTGTTGCTGAAGTCATGGGAGGAAAATCCATTAGAAAAGTGTCAAATGAAAAAAAGATTGATAGGTCAACCCTTTGCAAATACAGTTGCAATCAAAATTATTCAACCCCCATTGTAATTTGGGTGTATTGTAAAAATGTACAGACTGTCAGCTGTTTGCAATGAACAAATCAAACAAAAGCAATTGATATAGCTCAACATAATGAATGCATAAAGTGGTTTCCCCAAATCCAACTGAAAATGCAACTCATAATGACTTCACCAGTCTCAAAATGATTCAACCCCCTGAATAGAATCCCTCACAAAAACACAAATATGCAAAACAAGTTATCTAAAGCAAACCTGATACAACTAATCAAGGGCTTTATTAGTTGCACCAGGTGCGCTTGAGCTGGAAGACATGATATACCGGAACTGGCTAAGGGTTTGTTGAGTGTCACGTTTGACTGTATGTTAAAGAAATGGTCCAAAATGGTCCAAAAAGATAAGAGAGGAGATCATCACCCTTCACAAACAAGGAACAGGATACAAAAAGCTAGCGAACACACCATTGGAAACATAGTTCGCACTACCTGGACGAGGCAGAAAAAGGAAACTATCAACGGCTGCAAACCGGTTGAATGACTGTGAAAGACCTGCAGCAAGACTTGGTGGCAACAGGTACTAAGGTTTCAGTGAGGACAATAAGGCGCGTACTAAACAAAAAAGGTCTCCATGCCAGAACTTCAAGACTTCCACCACTACTAACCCAAAACACAAGAAAGGTTGGCTCCAATTGGCTAAAAAACATATAAAGAAGACACAGAGGTTTTGGGATTCTGGTCTGTAGAGAGATTAAACAAAACTGGAACCTTTCAGCGGTATATCTGGAGGAAAAAGAATGAAGCATACGCTGAAAAGGACACTCTTCCCACTGTCAACTGGTGGCTCAGTGATGCTCTGGGGCTGCTTTGCATCCTCTGGCACAAAGAAACCTGCAGTGTGTGGAAGGCAAGATGGATTCATTGAAGTTTCAGGAAATCCTAGGATAAAACATTATGCTGTCTTGCCTCAAATTCTACCAAGGCTTGGTTGCAGAAGAAATCCTGGAACATTCTACAGTGGCCATTACAGCCCCCTGACACCATAGAAAAGCCCAGGTGGGATTTGAAGAAGGTGGTTGCAGCATGCAAACCCAAGAATATTACTGAACTGGAGGCCATTGCTCATTAGGAATAAGCTAAGGTTAATCAGTAACGCTGCCAGAGGCTGTGCATTTTGTTTGCAGCAGGTCATGACAGCAAAAGGGTGCTCTACTGAGTATCAAAGATGCTTACCATGAAGGTGTTGAATAATTTTGAGACTGGAGAAGTCATTATCAGTTACATTTGCAGTTGAATTTGAGGGAAACACTTAGAAGCATTCATTTCAATTGCTTTTGTTCGGTTTGTTCATTGTAAACAGCTGAAAGTCTGTAAATTATGACAATAAACCTGGTTTTCGATGGGGGTTGAATAATTTTCATTACACCTGTATGTACAAAAGTTGGAGGTTGGGAAGACAACAGCTGGATGTGAAAGAGCCTCACGCGAAGAAAATATTTAGGGAAGACAGAGAAGGAGCTTGTAGACCACACAAATTTAAAAAAAAAAAAATCTGAAAGGTATGGCCTCACTACCAAGAAATGCAGTGGACTGGCATTTGAACTGGCAAAAAGGAAAAACGTTCCAGTTTTCAGCAATTGGACTTGGTTTGGCAGCTGTGTCAGGAAAGGCTTAGTGAGTGAAACATACTGTATAAAAATGCAGCCCACAAACTTAACCTGAGTGACTTCAAAATCTTTTACTGTAGGTCGAGATTGGTTTAAGAGCTTTAAGACACGCAACAATATTGCCTATCGTTTTCTCAGATGGCTCAAATTACCCTATCACCTGGATCAAGTTACCCCTAATATGAGGCAAGTTGAGCCACAAGAACAGTTTGTATTGGGACCCCATGTTTTGTTGTCTATTTGAGTTAGGCACACTGCTAAGCTTTCACATTTTGTTACGTTACACCCTTATTCCGAAATTGTTTAAATTCATTATTTCCCTCAAAATTCTATAAAAAATACACTATAATAACAATGTGAAAGAAGTGTGTATGAAATTTTAGAAAACTTATTAAAAATAAAAAACGAAAAAAAAAACATTGGGTTTGATGGTGAGCGTCAGTGCACAGCCATTTTTAGATCTCTCCAGAGATGTTCAATCGGATTCAAGTCTGGCCTCTGCCTGGGCCACTGAAGGACATTCACAGAGTTTACTGTTAGCCACTCCTTTAGCCACTCCTTTGTTGTCATAGCTGTGTGCTTAGGGTTGCTGTCCTGTTGGAAGATGAACCTTCACCCCAGTCTGAGGTCCAGAGCACTCTGAAGCAGGATTTCAGCAAGGATGCCTCTGTACATTGCTGCATTCATCTTTCCCTCTACTGACTAGTCTCCCGGTTCCTGCTGCTGAAAAACATGCCCACAGCATGATGCTGTGACCACCATGCTTCACTGTAGGGATGGTATTGGCCACGTGATAAGCGGTGCCTTATTTCCTTCAGACATAGTGCTTGGCATTCAGGCCATAGAGTTCAATCTTTGTTTCATCAAACCAAAAAAAAATATTCTCATGGTCTGAGAATCTTTCAGGTGCATTTCAGCAAACTCCAGACGGACTCTTCTCTCCACAGAGAAACACTGGAGCTCTGTCAGAGTGACCATTGGGTTCTTGGTTATCTACCTGACTAAGGCCAATCGCTCAGTAAGGCCGGGTGGCCAGCTCTAGGAAGAGTCCTGGTGGTTCCAAACTTCTTCCATTTATGGATGATAGAGGCCACTGTGCTCATTGGGACCTTCAATGCTGCAGATATTTTTCTGTACCCGTCCCCAGATCTGTGCCTCAATACAATCCTGTCTCAGAGGTTTACTGATAATTCTTTGGACTTCATGGTTTGTTTTGGAGTCTGACATGCACTATTAGCTGTGTGACCTTATATAGACAGGTGTGTGCCTTTACAAATCATGTCCAATGAACTGAATTTTTCACAGGTGGACTCCAATCAGGTTGTGGAAATGTCTCAATGATGTTTAGTGGAAACAGGATGCACCTGAGCTCAATTTTGAGTGTCATGGCAAAGGCTGTATATACTTATGTGCATGTGCTTTTTCATTTTTAATAAATTTTCTAAGATTTCAAACACACTTCTTTTATGTTGTCATTATGGGATATTGTTTGTATAATTTTGAGGGGAAATAATTACTTTAATCCTTTTCGGAATAAGGGTATAACATAAAAAATGTTGAAAGAGTTAAGTGCTGTGAATACTTTCTGAATGCACTGTATGTTACCCCACTCTCCCCTATAGTTGATTATAAAATTATTTTGCGGCTGTACTGACTAAAGACTTTTGTGATACAAATCTGACAGCTTGGTGACATTTGCTTGAAGGAAGCATGTGAGCACCCTCAACCCTGCATCTACTTGGGAGTTGTCATCAAGTCAAATTCCCCCTTGCATCAGAGGGAATTAGAAGTCCAATTCTGACTCCAAAGTCCGAAACAGACTCCACAGCAAGAAAAAAGACCCGAAATCCACCACATATTTCTAGTTGTCTTGTGTTCCAGTCTCTCCTGTCTTTCTGAATACTCTGCCAGGGGACTTAGGCAAGTGTATTCATTAACAGACACCAGTTGCCATCCAAGCAGTTTACTAAAGACTCCTCCAGATACACAAGTCATGCTTAGAATAAAGCTCACCAGTTTCTCAATAACAATTCTACAGGTTTGTGGTTTAAATTCCTGTTTGCTAAATTACTTTATTGCAAAATCTAAATGTATGTTTATTGAATAGAGCTCCTTCCTTAAACTCAAGTTGTGGACATTGGTGCATGGGGGAAAGCGACCGATCTTCCCCAGACCACAAGGTGGTGCTCTGCCCCCTCATATTGTAAGGGTTGATTGTATAAAGCTGCAACCCAGGGCATTGTCACATCTCGCTCACCTACAGCTCCCTCTCTTGAGTCGTGAAGACTCCAGTGGTTGACCAAGCTACTGATGCCACTGCTCCTTCAGTGCACACCTGTTAGTCATTGTAATAATTTCCAGTGTATATATGTCTCCCTTGTCTTCCTAGTGTTGTGTGTTATTGTTTTGCTGTATTGAATTGTGGTCCTTGAGACCTGGATTTCTATTGGATTCAACCTTTTGACTTACCTGTGTTAGTAGACACTCCTGTTAACTGTTCAGAGGATCTTCTGCTTTACGCAGATTTCTGGAGAGACAAATAGACTCTGTGTACTATACCATGCATGTGGCTTCACCTGCTACTGAAATAACACATTGTCAGATGATAGCAACTTTCCCAGTCCACTAAAAGGCAAAGATGTTGCTCCTTCCCAAGAACTTTACAAACAGAGTTGTTCTTTCTTCATGTGAAGATGCAATGTTTGCATGCCGTAAGCTTACTGGGTATGCCAGTCAGACACTTTAAAGCAGCCTTCACTCTCAGGTTAATTACATTTATGGACAAATCAATTAGAATACTGGTCTGTTGACAATTGTTTTCATCCCTCTGTGTCCTGTGCTGGCCTTGTGCACATGTGTTTTAGAACTGTGGGGTCAGCTTGTGTGACCTTTGTCAGTTTTGCTAATTCCAGATCAAGAGAGTGTAGTTTAGCTTATTACTCAAGAACACACTGCACAGAAACACATGTAAAGTGAAAATGCTATTCAACATCTCCAGCAATTCAGTAGTAATAAGACAAACAATTGAAAATATGCGGAAATACGCTCAAACCTGGCAGATATCTATATAAAGCAGTACACATGAAAACACTGGAAGCACTGTTGGACGAAACAAACACTGAAAAGAAAGAGAGTGCAGTAGTTACAACAGGACTCACACGATACCTGGAGCCTGGCGACATGAAAATGCATTACCAATGTACTATGAATGTACTAATGAGCCTAAGGTGTATGTAATGACAAAAAAGAAAGACAACTGGAGAATGAGGGAATTAGATATAAAATATCCAGGAGACAATCGATTTTGCTGCTTCAGTGGTAAAGGGAAATCCACCGACGTAGGAGGGGGAACCATGACAGTACCCCCCAAGCTGCGGCTCCAGCCACAGACATCCCACCCTCAGGAGGGCTACTCCGACCTCATCGACTGGAATAGGCATGGGCAGCAGTGGGGGCCAGTGGAACAGAGACGGGGCAGAGCCGGCCGAAGAGGGGCTGTGATCAAAGCTGGCTGATCAGACCTTGGCAGCGGATATGGCTGAAAAGGTGCTGGAGGATGCTGAGGCCAAGTTGGCCAACATTGGATTAATGTAACCAAAGGTGCTTGGACCACAGCCTGGAGAGACTAAACGGAAGCATGGAGAAACTTAGCTTACCTAGACCTGTGAACAACAGACTTAAACCTGGGCAGGCTGACTTCAAGCCTGGCACCAAACCGTCAGTGTACTGCTTACTGTAAGTCACTCTGGATAAAGGCGGTGAAATACCAAACCAAAGGCCAAACAGTGGATGCGACTGTGGCGTCAGCTCACGTCGGGCCACATCGCCTTTGTCTTTGGGCAAGAAGTAGCTTCGGATCACACTGCTTTGAACAGATCTGACGGCCAAGCACCACCTATGTTGTACGCATGCGTGAGAGGAGATATCTCTCCATACCAGCAGGTGGAGGTAATCTGTACTCTTCGATCAAAAAGGGGACACCGGAATCTCGGCAACAATGCAGATATATAAATCATTGTTGTCATACCGGGGAAGACAATTTTCTCACTGGTCGTAATATTGATCACACTTGTCAAGAACAATGTCCGACGAAGAGTTGCAAATGGTACTGGTACCCTCTGTATTTTGTTGGTCAAAGAGCAGAAGAAGAAGCGGAGGCGACAAATATGAAGAAATCATGTTCAAATCATTGATTCTACTGCGGAAGACCTAAGGGGCTTCTCCAAACTTGTGTTGTGAGCTCCAGTTTAATTAAACTTTGCTCTGCTCTTTCCCACTCAGTTCCACACACTGAAGCAACTTCTCAGTCCAATTATAAGATGGGAAAACAGAAACTACCAGGACTGCATCTCCACTGGGGAACATTTGATGATAACCAAAGATAGTATACAGAATGGACCGAGCCACGACATTCATTTCTACGGAGAACAAGTTTTACAACATTTAGAAGCACTTTTCCAGTGGTAGCTGAACGTACTACGCAGCCTCAAGCTGAGCGTGACGATGTAGATGTGACGTGAGCAACTTCTCTGAAACTTGTAATTCTTCTCATAGCCGTGGCAAGAGAAATCTGAATCATTCCAAATCTTGCCTCTTGTAGAGACAGAGAGCATGAGTAGGAAGTATTTCCAATCCATCAAAACGTTGCTGAAGTATTTTGTTCTGATGCTTTTCATGGACTCTCTATGGGCTTCTCTCTTGACTGTACGCCTCCATGTCCCCCGATTGATTGCAAGCTTCTCCTGGACTATACAGTAATTGCTCTACTGTGCAACAGAAAGTCACATGGTTATGACACAATATTTAGCATATTTTCACATAAAAATGGCTGCTACTGGGCCATAATGTGAGATACAAGGTAATGGAGCATTTTATACATTGTCCTGTTTCTTTAGAAATAAATAATGGATAAATAGTCTTTAAACGGTTCGGATGTAATTGTATTGCTCTCAAAGTGACACCAAAATGAATGGGAGTCTATGGAATGCTAATGGAATGTGGTGCCTTGTTAGCCTCAGAGTCTTCCTTGATGATAACACTGCGATTCTCGGCTACAGGTAAGCAAGCTAACAATAGCTATATTGCTGCACTTTATTTTGATCCGTATGCTATGTTTTTTCGGTGATGACTTACTTACCGGGTTGCTTACACTCACAGTATTCCATATAGTTTACCTTGTTTACTTTACAAAAAGTAAATACTACCAGGTTAATTCAATTTTAAATACCAGTGTAAAGCAAATTCCAACAATATTTTATTTGAGACACTTATTTGAGACACTAGTATTTGAATGGTTTAGGTAAGTAACAGAGGTCGGATGGGTTCCTTCAGAAAATAGCAGAGGGGAAGGAAAGGCTAGCTAGTGAGACGTAGAGTTGGGTCAAATGCTGGATTCACACCAGGCACAGCAAACTGGTTGCATTGTGGCGGAAGTCCATTCATTTCAATAATAAGCTATGCGCACTGTTGCGGCAAATCTACTGGATCCTGCAAAATGTGGACGCGGTGTGGCGGGTGTATCACAAGGGTTGAAATAATCCAACTGGGTGCTTTTCCGTACGGCACCAGAACCGGAAGTTGATATACCAACGAGGAAGAGTTAATATGTCGCTTTCACCTAAATTATTGTCAACGAATATTAAACTAAAAAAGCAATACACCCGCCGCACCACATTCACATTTTGCCGGACACTTTAAATTTTATATTTGCTGCAGCGGTGCGCATTGCTTCCTATTAAAATGAATGGACTTCCGCCGCAACACAACCAGTTTGCCATGCCTGGTGTGAATCCAGCAAAAGTATTTCTTTCACGCAGATTGCCCAAATGACAAACGTTTATAAATTATAACATGTTAATACAATATAAATAAAAGTACAGTACTTATATTTTCCAAGGTAGTAAATATTCCTTTTTGCTGTCATGTTTTTTATTGGATGTGTGTACTTCCATACATTTAAAATACAGCTACACCAAGTGAAGGTTTGTGAATCACTTTTAAACGCCCCTCGTTATAGGTTAATTGTTGATATTAGGACACTGTTGATGATAATATTTGTATAATACCATAAAAAAATTATATTAATGCTTGTTTTGTGAGAGAAATTCTACATCAAGGGCAAAAAAAATTATCGTATGTAAAACTGTGAGTTTCATGGCTAATACTGTACGGCATATCATGACATATCTCGGTTTAACATACAATGTTGGAGGGTCTGGTTTTTCACCTTTATTAACAAAAACGATTGGTCCAATACATGTAAATCAAAGCCTGACAGGAAGCCTACTACCAACCATCTAGTTTGATGCTGCCACATTAGCTGTAGTCCCATCACAGCCATGTCTGAATGCACAAGTAGGGGTAAATTTGTATGGAACACAGTGAGACTACTGTACCACGAGTGTGATGGTTAATGAAACATTCAATCCAATTCAACTTTATTTCAGACACACAGGTCCATATCAGTAATTATATCAGTGATTAAAACACATAAACATCCATTTCAATGCTTCCAGAAGCTGGTCTGCCATAAATAATGAATTCTATAACTGAGTTATGTTCTTATTGTTTAACAGGCAAAAGCTTCAGCCTTTCTTACCAGTTCCAAGACGTGTTATTAACAATCCATTAATTTGTTCCAGAAACATGAATCAATCTACCATGTTTTGAAAGACAAATATCTGAAGGTATGTGTGTGGACTATTTTAATTACAAACATTGTTTACAGTGCAGTCTGTATTATACAGTGCTGTAGGCATTTGTCATTATACATTATCATTGTTGTAATTGCAGTGTTGTATAATGTATATTTTTTATGCTTTTGTTGTCACTGGCCTATATAATTAAGTGTCTTACTTGAACAAGCTTGTATTCAGGGTTTACATTGTATTTTATTTTGCCAAGTGGGGCAAAATTTAGCAAATGTGTATGCCTTTGCTCTTCTCCGATATCTTGTATGTCACTTATTTGCAAATAAATTGGCTGTAGTCTGAAATACAAATATACATTTTGTTCTCTCGTCAGGTGTTTACTCTGCCAAAGAAGTGCTGTTACGACTCATCAAAATAAGTATTTTTAATGTCAATATAAAATTACAAAGCAGTAAAAATCAAACATACACACAATTCCCACGTTTTTTTCAGCTCTTTTTCTGAAAAACAAAGCAACACATTAAAGCATTGTGCCTATGTTGAATTAATATATGTACAGTAGGCTGTGTCAACAAACGTTACCTTTACTGGTATATGACTAACTCAGATGTTAAATTACTGAGCAAAAGTAGCAATTCCACAGAAGTGCTGCATTTAGACTATTAGCGTTAGTACAATTTCTGCAGAGGAGACAGAAAGTAAAGTAAACAGTATGACACGTCCCTCTTATTAGATACACAGTGGTAGCAGCATCTGTAGCAGCAACATTATATGGTATTACTCCAATACATAGCTAGAAATCGTAGTTATGGCATATTAATAGCACCTGTGTGCCAATGTTGAAATATTAAACGTTAACATTACAGCGGTGGCCTCTCCTGGATCGATTGGATCAGCTGGTCTTCTGTTTCTTTGCTCCAGATGGCCATTATCTTGTGTCCCTTTTATTTACATCCATGGGTGATCACTCTTGGGTCTGTAGTTGTTTACTGCTCTCGTCACTTCCGTCTTTTTCTTTGAGCACTCGCTAGCAGCACAGCCAATCCGACTGGTCCCTGACACAAGCCTTGTGGCCAACTGCCAGATGACCCCAACATGTTGAATCGACGTCGAGCACCTAAAAAAAAGTCCAACGCATGGCAATGGTGAGGGACACACCGGACAGATTAGAGCGACGGTCGATCACCGTCGGCCCAACTTGTACAGATGGCCAATGGTCGGCTTGGTGTATCAGGGCCTTAAGAGTCTCTCACTAAAATGTAAATGTAAAAATGTGTTGAAGGACAAGCATAAGTATGCATTCTTTTGTCCAGATGTGCATTGCAGGGGCAATGGTATCATCCATGGATCTGTTGGGGTGGTACAGTGGGGAGAACAAGTATTTGATACACTGCCGATTTTGCAGGTTTTCCTACTTACAAAGCATGTAGAGGTCTGTAATTTCCATTATAGGTACACTTCAACTTTGAGAGACGGAATCTACAACAAAAATCCAGAAATCACATTGTATGACTTTTAAATAATTAATTAGCATTTTATTGCATGACAGGATATCTGCATATTTTATAAACACAGCTGTTGGTCATCCCTCTAGAACCTTCTGATTTTAACACATCTTAACCCTCTGAAGTTGGAGAGTCTCAGGCTCTGCACACTCCTGTATTGCCTGCATCCTAATGCTAGTATACTTAGTAATTATTTAAAGTAGCTATTACTTTAATGAGCATTTTAATCAACTATGTCAGTATTTCTGTAACCTTGAAGTTGTTGTTTCTCTTGTCTCAGAAGGACCCCATCTTGTGGGGCATTTCGTAATCCTGCTTTGTGACAATTGTTACTGTGTCCAGAGGATCAGATACAGAAGGAATCAAGGCTGTTAAATATCCATTACTTTCCCACCCTATGACACCCGTGAGGGCTGTTATAGACCCCCTTCTCTTCTTTCTATTCTTCTCTCTATACACAAGTCTCTATATATAAGTCATTGGCTCAATCATACAGTCATATGCAAAGGTTTAGGCACTTCTGACAATTTCCAAGATTTTCATTTATAAATAATTGGATGTTTGGATCAGCAATTTCATTTTGATCTATCAGATAGCTGAAGGACACAGTAATATTTCGGTAGTGAAATGAGGTTCATTGGATTAACATTAAAAGGTGCAATATGAATCAAAACGAAATTAGATAGGTGCATAAATTTTGGCACCCTTGTCATTTTGTTGATTTGAATACCTGTAACTAACTAGCACTGATTAATTGGAACACACAATTGGTTTGGTGAGCTCATTAAGCCTTGAACATCATAGACAGGTGCATCCAATCATGAGAGAAGGTATTTAAGGTAGCCAACTGCAAGTTGTTGTTCTCTTTAACTCTCTGAAGAGTGGCAACATGGGGGCCTCAAAACAATTTTCAAATGACCTGAAAACAAAGATTGTTCAAAATTGGTTAAGAGGAAGGCTACAAATTTTTTTTAAAAGATTTAAAGCTGTCAGTGTCCACTGTGAGGAACATAGTAAGGAAATGGAAGACAAAGGCACAGTTCTTGTTAAGGCCAGAAGTGGCAGGCTAAGTAAAATATATAGAGTATATACACTCACCTAAAGGATTATTTCTCCTTAATGCACTGATCTACTCAACCAATCACATGGCAGTTGCTTCAATGCATTTAGGGGTGTGGTCCTGGTCAAGACAATCTCCTGAACTCCAAACTGAATGTCAGAATGGGAAAGAGAGGTGATTGAAGAAATTTTGAGTGTGGCATGGTTGTTGGTGCCAGATGGGCCGGTCTGAGTATTTCACAATCTGCTCAGTTACTGGGATTTTCACTCACAACCATTTCTAGGGTTTACAAAGAATGGTGTGAAAAGGCAAAAACATCCAGTATGCGGCAGTGCTGTGGGCGAAAATGCCTTGTTGATGCTAGAGGTCAGAGGAGAATGGGCCGACTGCTTCAAGCTGATAGAAGGGCAACTTTGACTGAAATAACCACTCGTTACAACCGAGGTATGCAGTAAAGCATTTGCTCCTGCCTGAGGCCCCCTTGTGCAGGACCACGTATCTTGTCCCCCCCCCCGTCTCAGCCCCAGATGTTATGCTGCAATAGTTTATGTGATGGGGGACTAGGGTTTTATATATTCATTTTGGGGTCAGAGCTGTGTCAAGGTACTAGACACAAGGTATGCCCACTCTAATGTTCCTGATATCATGTTCATCCTAGGAGGACCCTAGGAACATACGACAGGACCATGTGGCCTAATGACTCCTTCCTGTCCCCTTCCTGTGCCCGGCCCGCTACTGTGCTGGATCCCACGTCACTGCGGTTGATGATCCCGTTTCCACCCGATGACGCCAGCTTTCATATCCAGGCGGCTTTACGGTCTTTCTTCGCAAGACCACCGAACTGTATTGATGCTACATAAAGACTATGGTCACAGTCCACCCATCATATCTTCATTGCTGGACAATAATTGAACACCGATTGACCTTATTACAATGGGCTGTGTACCTTCAGATCCCCCACCCAGTACAGCCAGAAGAGGACTGGCCACCCCCTTGAGTCTGGCCTCTCTCTAGGTTTCTTCCCAGGTCCCTCCTACTAGGGAGTTTTTCCTAGCCACTGTGCATCACTTGTGTTGCTTGCTTTTGGGGGTCTCGTGCCAGGTGTCTGTCAAAGCACTTTGTGACAACTGCTGTTGTAAAAAGGGCTTTATAAATAAATTTGATTGATTTGATTGATTGTGAAGCCAAAACACGCACAACCTTGAGGCGGATGGGCTACAACAGCAGAAGACCCCACCGGGTACCACTCATCTCCACTACAAATAGGAAAAAGAGGCTACAATTTGCAAGAGCACACCAAAATTGGACAGTTGAAGACTGGAAAAATGTTGCAATTTCTGTTGAGACATTCAGATGGTAGAGTTAGAATTTGGTGTAAACAGAATGAGAACCAGGATCCATCATGCCTTGTTACCACTGTGCAGGCTGGTGGTGGTGGTGTAATGGTTTGGGGGATGTTTTCTTGGCACACTTTAGGCCCCTTAGAGCCAATTGGGCATTGTTTAAATGCCACGGCCTACCTGAGCATTGATTCTGACCATGTCCATCCCTTTATGGCCACCATGTACCCATCCTCTGGCGGCTACTTCCAGCAGGATAATGCACCATGTCACAAAGCTTGAATAATTTCAAATTGGTTTCTTAAACATGACAATCAGTTCACTGTACTAAAATGGCCTCCACATTCACCAGATCTCAACCCAATAGAGCATCTTTGGAATGTGGTAAAACGGGAGTTTCGTGCCCTGGATGTACATCCCACAAATCTCCATCAACTGCAAGATGCTATCCTATCAATATGGGCCAACATTTCTAAAGAATGCTTTCAGCACCTTGTTGAATCAATGCCACATAGAATTTACAGTTCTGAAGGCGAAAGGGGGTCCAACACAGTATTAGTATGGTGTTTCCTAATAATCCTTTAGGTGAATGTATATATATATATATATATATATATATATAGAGGGAAAGGCGAAAGATGGTGAGAATGGTCAAAAACAGCCCACAGACCTACAACATAATTTTGCTGCAGATGGTGATACTGTGCATCTTTCAACAATTCAGCACACTTTCCACAAGAAGCTGTACGGGAGAGTGATGCGGAAGAAGCCTTTTCTGCACACACACCACAAACAGAGTCGCTTGAGGTATGCAAACACACATTTTGACAAGCCAGCTTCATTTTGGAACCCACAGTAAAATTTGGTGACGGTTTCATCATGCTGTGGGGCTGTGTGGCCAGTGCCGGTACTGGGAAACAGCCCATTTCCAAAGGAACCAACGGACCCCGCTCAAATGGCTCTCGACATAATTGGATATATCAGACTTTTGCCAAATCGTGTTGGCAAGACTGCGACAACTTCTTTTTCTAGATATGAAGGCTTCGAGTGTTATTCTTTGCTCGGATTTTAACAAAAAGGAAACGTTTAAATCGCTTAAAACAGAAGCGATAGCTGATTCGAACAAGTGATATTCCGGATGTTCCATTGGGGCAGCCATCGTTGTAATTGTCTGCTTCAACCAATGACAATATATAGCTGTGCTATTGTCATTGTATAAAACCCACCTCAACGGTTGTGTTTGGTGCCTCAATTTGGAAAAATTGGAAATGGGCTTGAATGGGTTCTTGGCCAGAATGCCTTGCAGAGCAAATCTCAAATTTGCCGGAAGTCCGTCAGGGTTCTCCCAGGCTATGGATTCCACTCAATATCAGCAGATGCTTGAGAATAATATAGAGGAATCAGTCACAAAGTTGAAGTTACACCGGGGCTGGATATTTCAACAAGACATCAACCCAAAACACTGCTCATAATCTACTTTGGCATTTATGCAGAGGAACAATGTTCTGGAATGGCCGTCCCAGTCCCCAGACCTGAATATCATTGAAAATCTGTGATTTGAAGCGGGCTGTCCATGCTCGGCAATCATCCAACTGAACTGGAGATGTTTTGCAAGGAGGAATGGTCCAAAATACCTTCATCCAGAATCCAGACACTCATTAAAGTTTATAGGAAGCATCTAGAGGCTGTTATTTCTGCTAAAGGAGGCTCAACTAAATATTGATGTGATATTTCTGTTGGGGTGCCCAAATTTTTTCACCGGTCTAATTTTGTTTTGATGCATATTGCACATTTTCTGTTCATCCAATAAACCTCATTTCACTACTGAAATATTACTGTGTCCTTCAGTTATTTGATAGATCAAAATGAAATTGCTGATCCAAACACCCAATTATTTATAACTGAAAATCATGGAAGTTGTCAGAGGTGCCTAAACTTTTGCATACTGCATCCACATGTTCTCTCATATTGTTACTGTGCAGGTCACACTAACTTCCTTTTTCACTTATTCTTTTTGACATTCAGGTGGCAATATGCATTTATGAAAGACATTTGGAACCCTGGGGCTCTAATTCAAGATAAAGACCACTACTTTTGGCCATCACTTGTAAAAGTGGTGCTGTCAATCTGAAAAGGGTCCCTGGAAATTATGTAATATGTCATGTATATTGTAATGTAATGTTTTGTTAATCTCAAAAATCCCAGAGTGCATCTTTATTTTGAAACCCCATAAAGGTTTTAACACGTTTTGCTGCCATCTATTGGTCATTTGAATTATAACACCATTTCCCTGTGATTTTACTGTGTAATGCCTCTGGAATGAGATATGAATTACATCACTGTCCCAATGGGAGTAACCCTGACTGGGTATATTAAGCAGTAACACAAAAGGGGTAAGATATATGGCCAATATAATTGCCTGGACAAGAGCTGTGGTATATTGACAATATACGAATACACCAGAGATGCAATACTGATTTTATGGTGCACTGCTGTTTGTTTTGTTTTGTCTGTAATGACTTGCTGCTTCCTGTCCTGACTAGGAAATAGGGATGGGACGATTACCGGTTTCACGGTAAACCACAATAAAATGTCCGTACGGTTAGTATTACCGTTTAAAATTTAATTTTCATTAAAACCGTCTTTGATTACCGTGATTTTGAAAACTCGCGGTAAATCCTGTCCAGCCAGAATCAGTCTGACGCAGGTGCGCGCATGAAACTTTGTGTTTTGCATGAGAATTCAAGGCGGAAGGCAGTGACAGCGCTCGGGAGATTTTTCAGCCAGACAAAAGGGGGAAACACGTCAAATCTGTCATCTTCGTGATAACCAGCCACTGTTATACAGCGAATGCATTAACTTTGACTTCAATACCAAAACTTGGGCAAGATGAAATATTTAATTATCTCACTTGTAATTAACGCAAAGTATCCGGATGATA
>JACXGM010018796.1:0-18795 GCA_016801145.1 Umbra pygmaea | reverse complement strand
CCCCCTGCCACGCCCGGGTACCAGCTTCAGCCCTGCTCTGATGGCCGCGGGTTCTGACCCGTGTGCAAATTTTCAAGAGTTTTTGAGCATGTTAAGGGCCCCAAAAGTGCCCAAAAGGTAGGAAAAAAAAAATAATAATAATAATAATAATAATCTTTTGGAAAACAATAGGGCCTTCGCCGTTGGCTTGGGCCCTAATTACTACCCAGTTGTTATAAGCATAACTGATGAAAATATTTCACTATAGCATGGTGTCATGTACAGTATAGCTATAAAATGTAGCTTGTTGTGTTTAAGGACAATGATGCAACAGGAGGCAGACAGGTATGTTAAATGTTGTGTTCATTTATTTACAAAACTCTGGGGATGACTGTTAAGAATGTAGCCTACATTAGTAGTTGTAATATTGTCAATCGCATGGCAAATATCAATCAGACAATTGTTGTTATGGCTTTCACTGAGATTGTCGATAAACACAAGGAAGCAGTCTTTCAGTACAATTGCAGGAAAAACTGTTTGGATTATGATTCAGTGCCACTAGGAAGTAGAAAATGTTATATTTTAGTCTTGAAAAACAATGAAGAAATTCAGATATGTTTGTAATATGCATGCTATGATTTTATAACCCCCTTGGCCCCAGGTTTTTAAGAGCTAGCTAAAACGTGCATGTTCTGAAATTCCAATTCTAATATTTTTTCAACTGATTGACACTGCTCTGATTCTTGTCTGGAAATTACGTAAAATTGGGCATCCCCCTTTACCTACTGTAGAAAAAACACAAATGGTCAAATTGAAAGGGAAGCAATCAGCACCCTGAGGTTATAGCAGTAGTGCAAAGAGTAAAACAAAGCATCAACAATCTTAAACCGATTGGGATGAAGCTCTATAGCCAAAGAAATATAGGCATTGCTTTCCAGTGATGGAGGAATAGAAACAGGTGAGCTGAGTTGGACACATTTTTCCTTGACTGATAAGAAATATACCAAAAGTGTTGGTTTGTACAGTCCTAGTTATACCTCTGCAGATTAGGCTATAAAAATGGGAATTCCAAACCACACATTGTATAACATACCTATGTGCCATGCTAACATTGATATCTATTAAAAGTAGCTGCTAAGACTAACCAATATGCTACATGTAACTATGTTTTTATCTGTCCGTTCTAACTAGCCTAGGTGTGTTCACCCAGTTAAAGTTAAACACCATGTGCAGGATAAGCTATAACTGTGGAGAGCTAAAATTAAAAATATGTTGCCAATTTCTCCCAGATCATTGCAGGAAGAAAATAAATATGTTCTCAGTCATAGATACACACAGGTAACATATGTATAAAAAGTAAACTCCATTTTTAAATGAATCTGTGGTAGTTTTTAACATTTACACATGGTGCACGTGCGATGAAGTCAACATTTCTAATTTGATCTAGCCAAGTCAACTAAATTAGCAAAATGTGTTGATTTGACAAGTCATGTTAAGTTGAATTTACTGCAATTCAATCAAAACAGTATATTAACATAAATTATCAAGGTCTGTTAGTGTAATGATCCATGGTTTGGGTGGTAAGAAGTGGAGACAAACGCAAAGTTAAGGAGAGAAATGAAACAGAGTTCAATATAAAGAACCACTGTGAAAAAACTGTAACAATGACTGACATTGAACAAAAAACAACCAGGCACTTAAATAAGTAATAAGTAAACAGAAAAAGTTGAGTGCAGTTGGCTGATGGATGAGGGTGATCTATTGATTAACTGACAATCATGTGGTAATAGTCTGGGAAACAGAAACCAGACACATAACATACAAAATGGAGTCTGTGGCCAGGTGCACCTACTCCTGAACAGGGCTATCATTACAGTTAGCAAAAACAATTTGTTCAATCAAATTTTTTAACACAACTAATAACTCAAATTAACTAAAACAAGATTATAGTTGCATTAACTTAAAATGTAAAATTATGAGAACTATAAACAACAACATTTTCTTAACATACCAAATCAAGTTGAATGAAATAAGACTTGTTTTTTTACTTAATTTTCCATTTAGATCCAATAGGTCAATTCAACTAAAGGAATATTACAGTTGTGTTGAGAAACTTGTCAACTTACAGTATATTACAACTACAAAATGTAATGTGGGTAATTGAACATTTGTAATACACACAGATTTGACTTGACTTAACATTGTATGCCAAGTCAATGCAAATGGGTAACAACTTTTCGTGAATTGAAGAAAAAAAAATTGACAGTGTGGGTCGTAAAATAATGTCCAAAAACTTTGGGAACCCCTGCTATAGAGATTATTATACTGCGTTTGTTTATTCTCAACGATGCGACTCGGAACTCGGATATGACGTCACCTTCACTCTTCGAGCATTCTGGTATGTATTGCGCGTCCAGAGAAAAACATAGACCCAGAAAGCTGTTGATGGATAGCATTGGACGAGTACCACGTGCTCCAAAAGCATCACATTACATTTTCTGATTATGATGATGACTATTACTCCACCTTATGAAAACGCAGCCATTTTAACTTCTACATTTATTTCATGTTTTAGTATCATATCTTCTGTTATCAACGCTAGCCACGTTTAGCAACACCCATTTGAAACAAGTCTTCAATTAATATTGCACTCATAACAAGACTGATTCCCATACCCACAGGCAGTGATACGGACAAAATCGTCATTTAAACAACCAAAGCGGTCCAAAAACAATGAAAAAAATCAATACACAAGTCACACAGGGCGCAGCCATCTTGGATTCCGTATATCGGTATTCTTGCTTGGTTTCTTCTGCGTTGTCAGAGTGGAAAATCTTTCCATCCGAGTAAAAGAGGGCGCGTGGTGCATGTTGCTATGCAACGTCCTGTCTTTCTAGTCGGAACTCCGATTCAGAAAGATAATCGAAAGCAGCATGTGAGGTTTATGGTCCAAATGCTTGTTTAGCATGTGTGGAGATAAAAATACTGGCAACTACTGTTCAGTATTTTCTCTGCTGTTCTGAGGTGATGATTTTGTATGGCCAATATACCATGCCTGAGAGTTGTTGAAAAGCACAACGCATTGCGGAGCACTTAGCCATAATATAATGGCAATATATCACAAACACAAAATGCCTAATTGCACTAATAAACTGGCTACTAACACAAATAGAGCATTGAAAAGTAATGTGATGTCATACGCATGGCATACGGTCTCATATACCACGGAAATCAGCCAATCAACACTTAGTATCTCAATGGACAGATTGGAAGCAAAAAGCATTGCAGTGAGAAGTAGATGTATGACTAAAGGGATGTAATGTAGAGCAGTCACTTCTATCAGCCGAAAATAAAACCAAACCACAATGACTTCATCATCAGGCCTCGTTATGGAAGGTGTGCAATTCTGCTACTTCAGGAGATAGTGACCTACATGCACATAATAGAGAACTAGATTTGGTAGAGGACATTTTGTATGTATTTATAAAAGTGCAGGAATTACAGACAGTGAAGGCCCCTGATATCTCCTTCTCTTCTCACGAACCCTTGTAGCTGTCTCCCTGAAAAAGTCAACATCTACTCACAACTACCGCATCGGCAGTTAAAAAAATAGAATACAAAATAAAATCACGTTTGCACTACACTATAGATAATACACAGGTTCTCTTTTCCTTTTTTTTTTTAGAGGCCATGTATGTTCTGAAATATAATTTTCCATGGGAGAAATCCATCCATAACAGCCTGTCAAAACACTTCATTCCTGTGTCACAGGGACATTGGATAGACAGACATTATGAGTAGAATGATATGGAGATACAAAAAGAGATTTATGCTAAAAGAAACTACCAAACTTATCAAATCCAAACCTTCAAAACATCTCCAGAAATTGCTAATAATACACATTGAAGCAACGGTGCCTATCTATCAAATCTGTTGATAATGAGTGAGTGGAGACAACCCATCCCAGTGAATGATACATTTGGAGAAAT
This sequence comes from Umbra pygmaea, assembly GCA_016801145.1. Classification (NCBI taxonomy): domain Eukaryota; kingdom Metazoa; phylum Chordata; class Actinopteri; order Esociformes; family Umbridae; genus Umbra; species Umbra pygmaea. The sequence goes on along the minus strand of JACXGM010018796.1, from coordinate 14,827 downwards.
GTTTATTAATATTTTCCAAAGCAGTCCATGCTTTCTCCTAATAACAAATTGAGATGTTGATAGATAAACCGAAAAATGCATTAAAGCCTTTCAGTAATGTTTTCATTGAATCGACATTGATGGTGCATACCAGCTCGCAAGCATTACAAAACCTGTATTGTTTCTGTCTGTAGAAAAACAGTGAAAACACACTGCAAACAGCCCACTATCAATTAGCTCAATGAGATTCCCCCACAATGAGCCACAGTCTTGAGACTCACAGCCATTTCCAAGTTTAAGTCAGGCACAAGCTTCACTATCATGAGCAAAGTCTAACATGAAGATGAAAAGCAGAGGCATTTTGCACTGAACTAAACGCAAAGCCAAGCTGCTGCTTTGCAGAGTTTTTATGATTGTTCTTAACCTGGCAATTATATGCTAGGTTTAACACAATACCACCCTATAGATTTTTATTTTAGTGATTTGGCAAACAGTATCATCCAGCTCTATTTACAGGATATGTACCTTGCTCAAGTGTACAATGACAGGGTTTTCACTTAGTCTTTTCAATATTAACCAGCAGCTTTTAGTGGCCGAATGCTCTAACGTCTACAATTACCTTCCGCCATACACATTCCTTTTTTCCTTTCTTCTACATTCCCCCACTTTGTACTCAACTTCCCCCCACCTTCTACCTTGACCCTCCAGCACCTTTCATAAACACAAAGTCCTCTTTTTGTTACAACTCCGCAATTCAAATGCAACAGTGACAGATCAACAGTTCTCTGTTCCCTAGAGAAAGAGCAATGCTCGACAAAAGTAGTAACGTGGGAATGGAAAATAATTTCGAAGTTTGATAATGAAATAGACATAAAAACCAGTCAAACCAAAAAGAACATTTAAAACCGCACATGTACGCATGTAGTTAACTTTCCCAAAGATTAAGAGAAAGTAGGAGGAGAGAGAAACACTCACCCCCACGCAGAACAGAGCACGACATCCAGCGCCAGAAGTGAAAAGATTACTCTCTCCTCATCCATGTTTGTGAGCTCCCATATGGCGCCCATCGCCCTTACCCCCCTTCCCTGGAGACAGATAGATAGACAGACAGAGAGAGTGAAAGAGGGAGGGAGGGTGTTGGTAGTCCTGCTGTGGGGATGTGGAGCTGCAGAGGAAGAGGGGGGACCAGCTCCGTGCAGCTGCGCACCCCCCTCAGTATCTTCACAAATCCAGTCCTCTCCACCGTGTGTCTGCAGCACCAACAGAAACAAAGTGATCCCCTTACACAGTCATACATCCAACACACCGAAAACAGTGAAAGTAAGGACAGAAAGAAAGAAGGGCCGTGAGGAAGAAGACTGCAGCAGCTGGAGAGTCGCAGGGTTTGCTTTCCTTTAGTTTGAGGAAGAACCGCTCAGTTGAGAGAGAGGGAGTGGGAGGGAACAAGGCAAGAGCTTCCAGGCAAGGAAACAGCACATAATCCCTGCCGGCACCCACTTCCTTCTCTCTCTCTCCCGCTCTCAATGAGCCTGGCTGCAACCCCCTCCTCTGGTCCCTGGAATGTTTCAAGAGGCCCAGTTAGACAAGCCTCAGAGTCATTGCACCATGACCCGAGGGTCAGACAAAGCAAGTGTGTGTTTGTGATTGATTGAAAGACAGAGGCGGGGTAGTTGATGCATGGTGGTGTATTAAAATAATAAAATAAAGAAAAGCTAATCATTATTATAATTGTTATTTATTAAAAGTCTTTAGCAGTTGATAAATACATTCTTTCAAGTGCTTGAAAAAGAAAATACAATACTATATAGCTAATATCAACATGCTGGAGTTGGCCTAGAATAAGAAGAATAAGAAGAATTTTCCAACAGACATAGGATTGGTGAAGGATGATAAAAGTGGTAAAGGAAACAGAGCAGCAGGTACAGCAAAGGCCGGTTAAGCAGTACAGTTCACACTCCTTTCAAGTTGAATCCCTTTCACCGCCAGCTGACTGATTTCACTATGGTTGACTATGTACAGTATGTTTATAAGGGATGGTCATTATTTCTGTAAAACAAATCAAAATAAACACATAAAATCTGTGTCTAAACCTCAAATGTAATAAAGAAATTCCAAATAAAGGGCACAAATCAAAACCTGAATCATGTGATAATATTTTCATTGCTTAAAGTGGTAAAAAAAATCTGGTTTTATGTTCCAAAAATATGTGAACTGCTTTATTCAATAGCTTCAATATCAGCGGTAAATTGGAGTAAAAATATCCATAGCCACTGACATCTGTTTTGAGGGATTTTTCCAACTCATCCCTACTGTACATAACTCAAAGGGTTCGAGGGGTGTTTGGCATGCAGAAAACCTGGCTCTCCTGTGCCCTCAGTTCTACCTCCCAAGGGTTCTTACCAGGGTTATCGTTATCACTGTGTTCATTCCCCCTGATACCAAAACCAACTTGGCTCTTAAGGAATTACATTATTCACTCAATGAAACCATCTACCCAGATGCAGTGATTGTTGTAGCAGGATATTTTAACCAATGTAACCTGAAGAAGGGTTTAAGAAACTACTTTTAGCACATTGATTGCCCTACACGCGGTAAAAAAGACATTAGACCACTGCTAAATGCCATTTCAAAATGCCTACAGGGCTCTCACGCCTCTGCTCTTCGATAAATCTGACCACAACACCACTCACGCCATCCTATAAAAAAAGCTTAAAGTGAAAGATTGACCATTAAGACCATACAGAAATGGAACAGCCAATCAGAGGCCATACTCCAAGACTATTTTGACCACATGGACTGGGAAGTGTTCAAGATTGCCTCAGAAGGGAATGCGAATTAATATGCTGACTATGTTACGGCTTTATTAACAATTGCAATGCAGAGAGTATTCAGTCAGTCTGACTTAAAATCTACTCTAACCAAAAGCCTTGGATAGATAGAAGTATTTATGAGCTGATTAATGACATGAATACCGCCCCCTGTACCTGCAGCGCCCTTACAGTCAGTACAGGCTGCAACGCCTCCTCATCCGTTGTAAGCACCAGACACCAATTAATGATTCTGATGCTCTTATAAGCTCCAGTGATCCAGCGGGTGAGTGGCGTTTCATTTGGATCTTAACCCTGTCTGAGAGTGCTTATATGGTTCCAGTATATTCAAGCTTGGATTTGCACTGCCACTGATACTGCGCTAAGAATTATTGAGTATTAGTCTAGAGGAGTTTCCTAGTAAACTATGTAAATGTCTCATGTTTAGTGCTGCCTTGTAGACTTGACTAGCTTAGCGTTTATTTATTTGGGCACTAAAGTAAGCAGTGTTATATTAGAAGCCGAATTCGGCTTGTTAAATATTCGTGTTCCTATTAAAATTTGAGAATAAAACTCTCTGCGCTGGTCTCCCTTCCTTCAACCCCCAGGGTGAGCATCCGGTTTGGCAAATGAACACAAATGAGGAAATTCCTTAAACCTGCATTCTATCTGAATTCCAGCTGGGGGCGATACATCTGGTTGCAAAAGAGCTAGGTTTCTGTAATAGTCTATGAGAATGAGAGACACGTCTCACTTGATTTATTACCTCAGTAAACAATTTTATAATGAATATATATATGGTCTCAATCGCTAGATTTAAGCCTTCTGCAATTTATCATGATGTTCATTTTTTTAATTATGGTCTTGTTGATTTTAAAATCGGTGATAAAGCAAAGGGGCGTTTAGGGCATGGCTATGGCATTCGGTTGTATATCAAGACAAGGAGTTGGCAGTTCAGTTTTTCCAGTAAGTAACATTACATTTTGTTTTACATTTTGTTTTAATTCTGTTTTTGTTAGCTTCCCAATTAATATCAGTTAGCTAGCTAGATTACTCCTCCCTCTGGTCTAAAATCGTCACATCCGCAAGCAAGATGTTTGCGCCCGTAACGGCAAATTCAATGACCCAAATCAGATCTTCACAAATCAATGGGTGACGTCACACATGGCTCTATCTAGTGATTATACAATCTGTGCTTCATCAACTATCACCACACATGACACCTTACTTTTAATTTTAGGCAAAACAGCATTCTTGTTTCTTTTTTAGGCAAAATAGCCACCTGGGTCATTTAAATTTGAATAGGGAGGACTCATTCCCAGAATAGGCTAATAAATTTGTCAAAGATGATCTAAAGGATTTTTGCAAAACTACCAGGCATTTGAATACCTTCTAAAGCCTGGCAAGTCCATATTCTAAATCCATTCCACTCACATTCTATAGAAAAAGCCAATCTCTTCAGAAATCCATTTCATGCTTTATTCTTTACACTACAGTAGTTAAAAAGCAGCTAATGTGGTACCGAAGCCAGTCTACATTCATTTTACTATCTGTCAATCCGGTGGTACAGTAACTAGTGAGATTGATTAGCTGAGCAAGTTCAAGTTCATGTTTGTCACTTGTACAGGAGATGCAGATATAATTGCAAGTACAGTGAAATTCTCTCACATCATGTTCATCCATTTGCAATGTCTAGCTCTAATATTATTATGGTTAAGAGAAAGAAAACAGAAATGTATTTGCAAAGACCAACGTTCTGGAGCCATTATGCATCATTAGCAAATGGAACAACAGTAAATATCCAGCATGATCAGTACCACTGTTGATACCTGTTGTCCTGAAATGCTCTGGAAATGGCCACTGTGTTTCTCTGACTGACTTATTTGACTAATTCAGCACTGAGTCTGAGCCAGTATCAGGAGACAGATGTCAGATGGATGTGAGGGACAAGAGGATGGAGGCTGCGGTGAGTGATAAAAGGGATAGTATAGCTTAAGACCCATCAAAACCTGTTTTCGACTATTGTTTAGGCCAGTGTTTCTCAAACTTTTTTCAATATTGTACTCCCTTTGAATTGCCTTTTTAAAACAAGTACCCCCTGACCAGCGCAAAACATCTTTTGTAGAAAATAAAGTCTATATAAGGAGGTACAATACAGTGTGTCAGTGATAGATTCACTAAAAAAACGTTTTTTAAACAAAAACATTTAAATAATGCATTTCAAATGTTTAGAATCCATCACTTAATTCATTCATTTATAGTATAATTATTTTAGGAAGTATGCATTGAATATTGTTAAATTAGCATTTTTGCAAAAATGTCATGTACCCCCTGCAGTTCTCCAAAGTACCCCTAGGGGTACACGTACCCCATTTGAGAAACACTGGTTTAGGCTACTGAGCTACAATCTGTTGTTATTATATCATTTAGATATCTTGAATTCTATGTGTGGTTCTACATGAGACCAACACAGCATGAGTATATGTGACTATATGAACTTCTATTGGTAGGGAATGTCCAATGTGTTTGACCCTGACAGTCTAAGTATTATTGAACTTGTTTTAATTCAGCAGAGTGAGTCTGAGCAGAAAAGTTGAACAAATGTTTTCCCATCACTTTAAAACTTGTGGTGCCCCTCTGCAAGGTTTTAGCATACTTATGTATTCTTTTTAATCCTCATTTCTCATTGATAGATATAAAAGTATTTCAGTGGAGCTATACACTGAATGAATTAGCTTAGGACATTTGTAAATGTGTATTTGTATTTTAAGTGGAGCTTTCTGCATTGTAGTAGAAAAGTGCACCGTACATTGGAGTGAGTTCATGTGAGGGGTGGTTTCACTATAAGTTGATGGTGATAGGACATCAGAGGCTATAGTACGATATGGTATTTACACAAATATTTTATTAATTATGTCTTTGCTAACTTATTTTTAGGATAGTGTAGAGCATTAAGTGAGAAACCTTTAAGTGACCATTAACTTGTTGAACTATTGGCCTTGACTGTTGTTATGCACTACAAACCGTAACTGGATATTTCTTATATTTGATAGGCTACTTTAAAGGAGCAACACACATTTTCATAAACATAGTCTGAAATGTGATTTCAAAAACTAAAATTCCTGCACTTATTTGATCCCAAGTTAAGAACTGTGAGATTCAATTGCCAACATCAAACCTTAAAACAACTTACTAGAAGTGCAGTCTGCTAATGGTCAAGAGGTTTCCTACCTAGGTTATATCAAGACTGAGATATGAAGGTGTCGACACTTGGCTTAAGAGTCCCAGACCTGAACTCTAACTCACAAGAATTCATAGGTACAACTAATACATAGAGTGTTCTCTACCTACTCAAACATGAAAACAGTCAACCCTCAGCCAATCCCCTACGGTTTTAAGGCAGTATGAAAAGTTCACAAACTTAGGCACACCAAAATGTACATAGTAGTCTAGGATGTGTAAAGCTTAACAGCAATGTGCCAGAAGTTGTTCTTGCAGGTAAAACCATTGTTCTTGAGGGGTCAGTATGCACACCCACACAGAGAATTAGGCTGTTGTGGAGCCTCCATTACAATCTCCTCTACCTGGTGGTTTACTGGTTTCCAGCTATTTGCTTACTCTTCCCACTAAATCTGGTTGTCAATCTGTTTTTCTTAAGAATGAGTCAGAATATGACATAGCCATTACCCCAAAGATTGTGTTGGCTGAAGTGAATTCAATTCAGTGTGTGATCCACGAAAAGCCAATTGTTGTTGAGTCAACATCCTCTGAATGTCAACCAAAATCAACTCAAAGTTCCAAATTGAATTATGACTTTGGTGATTCAACATTACCTTCGGAGTGGACAGAAAGGATAACAGAAAAAAATAAACATCATTCCAGAAGAATTTGCACACTATGACCATGACTTCAGGCATACAGACAAGACAAAGCATCACTACTAGTTCAGCAATGAAACACCCTTCAAACACAGAGTGAGACCAATACATCCAACTCTTTACGAGTCTTTAGATTCAAGAAATATCATAGAATCAGAATCTCCTTTTCCATCACCAATATTAGTGGTAAGAAAGATGTGAGACTTTGCAGTGTCTATCGCAAGCCAAATCTTCAAACCATCAAGGAAGGTTATGCTCTGCCAATTCTTGAAGAGACAGTCTCTGCTTTGACTGAATTTAAGTGGTTCCCAGTTCTGGATCTTGAGTCAGGGTATTACCAGACTGAGGTAGAAGAAACTGACAAACATAAGACAGCATTTGTCTATCCGCTTGGATTTAGGGAATATAACAGAATGCCTCATTAGTCACGCGACTACCGTAATGCCCCCAGCACATTTCAACGGCTGATGGAGTGCTGCATGGGAGACGGCAACCTAAAACAATTCCTTCTCTTCATAGATGATCTGATCATCTTTTCTGCAATACTGAAGAACAAGAAGCTAAACTTCTACAATATGGGTCCTTCAAAATCTCAATAATTACGTTCAGAATCTATCACGGAAATCTCTCCAAAAATGAGGTTGAGGAAAAAGCTATAATCTGGCGCACACCCAGAATATTTGTAGATGTTGGTGCAGACAGATATTTAATAATAGTCAGATAATTTGAATATCAAATACAAAAAGAAAGACACACTACAGGCATTTACTCCAAGTGACTTATTGGTTTTAAACGTATCAACGTTTCGGGATCAACTTGCCTTCTTCAGGGTTGTAACATGTATGCTTGAGACCAGGTTATGTAGACATACAGTGCAATTAGTGCAGCCATTAATCAGTGTGGGGGGAGTCATAATGATTGAAATGATAAATGGTTAACATCAAAATACAAAAAAATTGTGTTAAACATTCTGTCAAAATTTACATCATTGTCATCATACTACAAGAAGTTTAAATTCTCTTTACGTGATAAAAATCCTTTTCATACAATTTGTTTAATTGTATACTGAATATTTAATGTGATATTTGTAAAATATTACCTTTTATGTCAAGCATAATACTACAGTAAGTAGTCATCTTTAACAGGGAACATCACATGTAAAATAATTCTGAGAACAATCCTGGGAACAATCATTAAGTTAAGTTAATTGGTGTATAAAAATGGTCTATGGTCAAAATACATTTTTAGATGGCTAGATGTCAATGTTTTAAGGTTGGAAATCCAGTAGGCCTCCCTCTGTAAAAGTAAGGTTTCAGTGTTGCCTCCTCTTCTAGGCAAAGTTACTTGTTCAATTCCTATATATTTGAGTGAGGAAATAGGATGGTTATCTTCTACAAACCATGCAGCTACGGGGTAGTCAGTATACTTGAGGTGCAGTGTTTAGCTATTCTTTGTTTTTCTGTAGTCTTTTTGTTTGCCCTATAGGCTTTCTCACTAGGACAGGTAATAATATATATAACACCCTTTGTCTTGCAGGAGATTATGCCTCTGATGGTGATTTTCTTTTTCCTGTGTGATGGTGTCTAAAGTAAGAAAATAAAAATGATGTTGAAACCGATCCTGAAACGATCAAGACTTGGCCAAATCCAAAGAACTTGAAGCAGCTTCCTTCATTTTTTGGGTTTTCTGGGTATTACAGAAGGTTTGTCAAGGATTTCCTAGGATAGTAAAGCCTCTTAATGAACTCACAGCTGGATAGCCCTACTCCATACGAGCTGCAAGATCAAAGAGAAGAGCTACCAGTATCATAACCACAAAGAGCCCTTTAACATTTGCGGGACCGCCACTTGTCAGCAGGCTTTTACTACAATTATGGAGATGCTCAATTATGCCCCTGTTGTAGGTTTTGCAAACCCCAAACAAATGTACCATTCTGAAATGGTCTGTCACTGAAAAGTTCAGTGCCTATCTATGAAAGTAATTCACTGTGGTCACTAACAGTAACCTGCTCACTTATATTCTGACGTCTGCCATTTTGGATGCAACAAGCTATAGATGGTTGTCTTCTCTCTCAACATACTTTTTCAAGTTACAGTACGGAGCAGGTAAACTCAATCTTGATGCAGATGGGTGTCAGGACGTCCCCACAGTGAGCCAGCAGATGATCTCGTCTCAGAGAAAGAACAGGAATGAATCTGCCAGTTTGCATTGCGCCATGTTGAGCCAGAAGTGTTGCTCCAGACTATCTGCTACAGAAATGTGGTTTATCAAGCAACCTGTATTGATTCTGAAGCCAATTCCAATTCCATGGCACTAGATGAATCTCTTGGACAACATTCCAATGCTCTACTTGAAGGTTTTAAAGATGAGCAGCAACATGGGTTCCCTGTTATATCCCACAAATCAAAATGTGAATTTATTGAAAAGCAAAGAGCAGACCCCAGCCTAACCCCAGAGTAATTATTAAACATGGAGCTTGGCGAGAAACCCCCTCCTGCAGTACGGAGAGCTCCCAAAACTTCTCCTGTTTTTAAGGGAGTGGAACCGATTGGTGCTCTTGAATATGATATTGTACAGGAAAAGGCAAGATCGAGGACATGGTAATAGACTGCACTCTTGATTTTGAAAGGTCTCGATTCCATTGGGCAAGAATGGCAGTTGATGTTCAGAGGAATATCAAGACCTGTAACCGCTGCATATGCCGCAGAGCTCTTGCAGAGACAGTTGCTCCACTTGTTAACATTCGAACCAGCAGGCCACTGGAGTTAGTATGCATGGACTTTCTTTCTCTTGGGCCAGACTGAAGCAACAACAAGGACATACTTGCCAGAACAGATAATTTCACAAAATACAAAGTGTTAATACCCATGGCCATTAAGAGAAGGCTCACACTTTTGCAAAATCTCTGTGGGTTATAAATGCATTGTCTATTATAGTCAGGCCCGGTTCTAGCGGGGGGGCTAACACGTTCGCCTGGCAACACTACATTATTCCGGCAACACAAACTCTTTGTCCTTTCAGAATAATAGTGCTTGTTTTAATTCATTGCAATTAATCATTGTAAAGTCATTACAAAGCTACCGAATTGTAACCAATCCATGCAATGGTATTGTGTGTAAAGAAACAGTAAGAGTATGTGATTGCAAAAGTAAACATTTACATTTTTCAATTACAACGTTTAATTAAAAACAGTAACAAATATGTTGTACACAGAATTTGATTGAATATATTGTCAGTGTCTCGTGAAAACCTGATACATCTGAAAAACATTTACTAGAGTCTGTTTTATCCAACAATAGAGTAATTTTAGCAACACATCAACATAGACCCACTAACTATCTATGTAATGAATTAACAATGACTTTTGTCATGAATTACGAGCGCTATTATTTTGAAAGGTAAAATCGGAGTTTGTGTTGCCGACCTAATATAGTGTTGCCAGGCGAATGTGTTAGCCCCCCCGCTAGAACTGAGACTGTTTATAGTTTCCCTGAACAATTACACTGTGACCAAATCCCTGATATCGAATCATGCACCATAAAGGAGCTGTGTGAGTTTGCCATTTTGGGTATTTGAACGAACCAATCATAATCTTACTGTCCTCAGAACATGTTTTGAGTGAGGAAAACTGGTACTATGTGCCACCATTAGGCTTCTGAAGGTAATCAATATCGATGGATATTAATCCAGGGCATTTAAGTGACCAGTTATAAGCAATTCTGGGCGTTACCTGGGTGGGAAAAGATGCTCGCACACGTGCGCAAAATGTCGAGTAGATCGTGATTTATAAAGGAGAACCAGCATTGGATGTGCCCACGCACTGTTATATAAAACCAAATACTTTTGTGCACATGCACTTTCTGCGTTTCATTCATGCGCAACATTTTCACATAAATTCTAAGCACAAATTTATAGATGAGCCCCCTGGTGACTGTGAAGGACATTTGAGTACATTGAACTCATTGTCATGTTCAAGAAACAAGTTTGAGATGATGTGAGCTTTGTGACATGGCATGTTATCTTGCTGGAAGTAGCAAAAAGATGATGGGTACGCTGTGGTCATAAAGAAATGGACATGGTCAACAACAATACTCAGGTAGCCTTTGGCATTTAAACAATGCTCAATTGGTACTAAAGGACCCAAAGTGTGCCAAGAATATATCCCCCAGTACCATTATACTCCCCCAGTACCATTATACACCCCCAGTACCATTATTCTCCCCCAGTACCATTATACTCCCCCAGTACCATTTGATACAAGGCAGGATGGATCCATGATTATCATTTGTTTGCACCAAATACTGACCCTATCATCTGAATGACGCAGCAAAAATCAAGACTCATCAGATGAGGCAAAAACATTTCCATCCTCTATTATCCAATTTTGGTGGGCCCGTGTAAATTGTTGCCTCAGTTTCCTGTTCTTAGCTGACAGGAGTGGCACTTGGTGGGGTCTTCTGCTGCTGTAGCCCTTCTGCTTCAAGGTTCAAGTTATTGTGCATTCAAAGATGCTCTTCTGTTTACCTTGGTTGTACCGAGTGGTTATTTGAGTAACTTTATATCAGCTCAAACCAGTTTGGCCATTTTTGTCTTACCTCTGCCTTTATCAAAGCATTTTTGCAAAGAGAACTCTCAGTGGATATTTTCTCTTTTTCTGACCATTCTCTGTAAACCCTAGAGATGAATGTGTGGGAAAATCCCAGTAGATCAGCACTTGTTGAAACACTAAAATCAGCCTGTCTGGCACCAACAACCATGCCACATTCAATGTCACTTAAATCACATTTCTTCCCATTCTGTTGCTTGGTTTGAACTTCAGCAGATCATCTTGATCATGTCTACATGCCTAAATGCATCGACTTGCTGCCATGTGATTGGCTGATTAATATATATACTGTATATATAAAATATCTATACACTCCGTAGAGGTTTGCTTTAGAAATCCCAAGTCTAGAGGTATCCCTTTTTACCAGTCAAGCGCATTTCTGTGCGCCTTTGTTTTCAGTTTTGTAAGTGTTTGTGTTGTTCAGATTCATTTCACCTGTGTTTAAGTATTAAATCTCCAAAAACTGATTTATGCACTTGCCTCCGGCCTAATCCCTTTCTAGACTGACAGAATGACCTACCTTCAAAAGAGGCAGCATATTCCAGGGAATTAATGGAGGCTGTAGGTGAACAGTGGCATGACTACCATCAGGCATTCCTACCTAGGGCTCCCAACGAACTGTCAACCAACAGACCGGTCAGTGACCCCCAGCCTGTCTCTCCCTGAGAGGTATGATGGAGACCCCACTAGATATTGCCATTTCTTGGAGCAATGTAACCGCTCTCAGCCTTAGTGGGGTCCTCTCTGAGAGAGACAAGGTCACCATGGTCAGCTTGGTCCTGTCCAGCCTTGCACAAGATCTGACCATGGCTCTCTGGGATGTGGAAAATGATACCAAGCTTACTTTGGATATATTAGATAAAGGGGATCCCAGAAGAAGTGGAAGAGGAAATGGAACTTCCCACTCTGGAGGGGGACCTACAACCTTTCACTGGTCTGGCACTGCATCTGGGCAGACGAAGCTAAGGAACATGTCCAGGAGGACATGGAGATGTACTCATCAGAGGAGGATGAGGCAGACTGGGAGGAGGATGTTGAGTGGGAGAAACTGGAGGGGGTCAACTTAGAGAACCAAAGTTCAACCTGGCCCCTGGTCTGATTCCCTACACCCAGCAGACAGAGGCGAAGAGTCTGAGATGGGACAACACCCTTGGTCCAGCCTGCCCAGGTCCGAGTCCACCGCTGACCCAGCCTTCGCTGACCCGATCTCCGCAGGACCAGCCTCCGCTAACCCAAACAGCCGACACTCAGCCCAAAGGGGCCCAGCAAGTGGGGACTTAGCTTGTGCTAACCCGTCTGCCATGGACCTGTTCGGCCCCTGTGACAGGGCTAACTATTTGCCCCCTGCGATTGTGCCGGTGGCTCCATGTGGCAGGGCTGGCGACTATGACCCCTATGCCAGTACCAGTGGCTCCGCTCACTGCACCTGCATCATCGGCCACTTCATTAGGTAAACCTGTTTAACTGCTCGTTAAGGCAAATGTCTAATCAGCCAATCACGTGACAGAAAGTCAATGCCTTTAAGCATGTAGACATTGTCAAGACCTGCTGAAGTTCTGCAGATTTACGCACTTGCCTTTTGTCAACTCCCTACACTGTGACAGTAGCCAACTAGTAGTTGTGGGATATCCAGTACACTGATTAGCATAATTTTGCAAACATTTTTCTCCCAGGCTTTTCTTTACAACATGTCATTTTAGTTATTTGCCAATATTTATAAAAAATATTTATAATGAATTGAAGCAATTCTCTGATCACCTACTTATTATATGGTTATTGATAGAGATGGTGTCTATTGTCTTTTGCACATACTAAGGTGTATTCTTTTATTTTTATTTTTTTTACTGCATTGTTGGAGTTGGAACCGGGGCACAAGATTTTCTCTGTACATGCAATAACACATGCAGTCTTCTGAAAATTGCTGGGCATTCAAAAGCCACAATTAATTTCCTACTCCGGTCTGAAGCCTACAGAATACAAAATAATGTTATGACCCAGTTAAGCGTAACTAACTAACCTACAAAAGCATCTAAATTAAGACTTGATTGAATCACACATGCAAAAATATTCCAGTAAAAAAACTAAACAACGCACATCTGTAGCTGATTTCATTGCTGCACTAAAACAACTGTCTACTCAATGTGATTATAGAAATCACATAAATAATGCAGTACATGATGAGGGTACTCAAAACCAGGCAATGCAGACAAAATTGCTGTCCTGAGCATGATCATATGTTTCAAGGTGCATGTTAACACTGCATAGCACAAGCAAATGTCATCCAAGAATATAGAGATGTTTGGAAAACTGAGGGAAGCGACAATGGTAAACAATGTGTTTAATCAGACAAAATATTTTTTACTTTAGGAAGTGGAAAGAAAACAAAGCAAAGAAAGTTGGTTATAATAAGCATCATCAGTCCTTTTACAGGTGTGTTGGCAAACACCCAAGTACACGTATTAACATTCTAACTTGAAATGTCACCAGTTGTAAAATAGGACATTTCCCACAATTGTGTAGGAACGAGAATACAAGGCCAAAAATGAGACTGGAAACAAAAGTTCAGCGTGTACATGGTATACACAGCTAACAATAGGAAAAACAATTGTATCTGTTAAAGCCCCAGTCAGAGGAAAAGGGAGTAAATATGCAATTTGGTAACACTATTGGCTTTGTTGACATTTGTGTCTAATTACATTGAAAAGATGTTGCCCTGCATTCTTAGGTCAAAACTGGTTGACCACAATCAAACTGAACTGGGAAAGTATTTTCTCATTTGAAACTGTAGCATGCGCTAGCGATTCTGAGGTTGTGTTGCAGTGAAACAAATGCCCGACCACCCACCATTCCCTACTCCCGCCACAGCAATTGCCCTTCTCAAACATTCATATTTCACATAATTGGGTTTAATAATTTTCTTCCCTGGAAAATTCATTCATGAGATTTAGGGCTGCCATGCATATTAATGATGAAGCACTTCAGCCATTTTTAAACTGGAAGACTGAGCTGTCAGACAAACATGTTTTATGGGGGTAAAGGGTCATAGTACTCTTGACTATGCACACCGAGAGAAACCCCTGAATGTTCTATTGTAGGTGTATTTAAATCTTATACTACAAGGTCCGGAGCCTGCTGGTTTTCTATTCTACCATATCATTATTTGCACTCACCTGGTGTCAGTGGTGTAGTGGTAAAAAAGTGGATAAACTATCAATTCCTTGTGACGATTATGTTAAAACGAACAATCATCAATATCTAGAATGTTTTTAAATTTTAATTTGATTGCTTTTAACCCTGTAAAGTCGATTGACGCTCTAGAGCGTCAAACGCGATTATCTCACGAACCGTACATGCTAGCATGAGTGGTGGCACATCTCTGTGTGTTACTCACAGCCGGAGATATCGCGCCTCAAAGCCGACGATGGTCTTTCTTTTTGACTAAAAATATCACAGACAGGAAGTAGGAAGTCAAAATGACAAAATAACACATTTTTCAATAACATAGGACATCATCCTGCATAAAACAACCATTTTTGGAGTTGGAATTTAGCTGGGTT
>JACXGM010018795.1:8350-18896 GCA_016801145.1 Umbra pygmaea | reverse complement strand
CCATGACTACTCTCACTACAGAACAGAGTGCAGGATTACGCCATGACTACTCTCACTACAGAACTGAGTGCAGGATTACACCATGACTACTCTCACTACAGAACAGAGTGCAGGATTACACCATGACTACTCTCACTACAGAACAGAGTGCAGGATTACACCATGACTACTCTCACTACAGAACAGAGTGTAGAAAACAGAAGATTATTATTTTGGAGTTTTACTCCTGTTTTTCTCCCATCCTTATCTGTCATGTCCAATCCCGCCATGTGACTCGATGCATTTGCAACTCAACAGCAAGTGCAGGATGTTTAAAGGTCGATCACATGCTTCACAGACGTTCATTCATAATTTACTTATTGATTTCTAATGTATTAAAACAGAGAACAACTATTGTGGACAACCCTGGATCCACACTGACCTGTCGCTGTCCGAAGAAGGCGTAGGAGCTCTGGCAGGTGCAGCTTTGGGTTTCCGTCCGCCACGAGGCTTTGGAGGAGCTTTCTCTGAGAGTGTGACAGCACAGTGTTTGGAAACAGAAAAATAGTGTGGTCACACACTGTGATGAGCCCTCTGTCTAACTCACCTTTCTTGCGTGCTTGCGGGGCCTTCCGCTGAGGGGGCCGGGGCTCTGAATCAGAGTCCGATTTGGAGCCAGACTGGGACTCAGACCCAGACAGAGCAGGCCGTGGCTTCTCGTCCTCTGAATCACTGTCCCCTTTCTTTGCATCTGACTGAGAGCCGGAGTCAGAGTCAGAGTCCGATGACGCCTTCTGCAAGCAGAGAGAACCACCATCAATAGAGCGACCACTGAAGAGACTAATAGCACATTGCCTTTTCAGCAACTAGGACTGTTAAACATCTAAAGAACATATTTCTTCACCTTCTTCTTTCCTCGGGTGCCTCCTGTCTTCTTCCCAACTCCACCCCCACCACGGCCCGCTGCCGCCTTCTTTTCTGGGGTAAAGTCCTACGGGGGCAAACCAACAACAAATCATCAAAATAATGGCGAGGGCTCATGCTAGCGTCTAATGTGAATGTGTCCACTGACCTGGTCACTGTTCTTTCCAGACTCAGAGTCAGAAGGGGAGGGTTCTGGCTCCGACGGTGATCCACTGTCCTCTACATCCCTGTCACTGGACGAAGCCCGGGCCTTCTTTACAGGAGGCCGCTGAGTGACATGTAGATTTCATATTAAAAACAGAGACATGTCTATGCTATGGTAGTCTACTGGGCATTAATACTCTAGAACTCTGAAATAATAACTGTCAATCACCTTGGCCGCAGGGGCCTTTCGCTTAACACCTCCTCCACCTCCTCTTCCTTTAGCCTCACTGCCGGAGTCAGAGTCACTTCCAGATTCTGCTTTATTGGGAACCACGGCCTCCTCGTCATCATCCTCAGCATCACTTCCTGCTGCACCTTCATCGGCTTCGCTCTCAGATGAGCTGGCTGGCTAGGAGAGGAGGAAATAATACCAAATATAAGTGATTGTTAAATCAGATGTGATAGAGCAGCGTAACACCAGTATCACTTGATTCTATTACCTGGGGACTGTGGGGAGTCGATCACATTCTAAACAGAGAGCCATGAAGCACTATTTTTGGGAATAAGGAAAGCATTCTTAGATGGATATCTAAAGATATTCTGTACTTACTGCAGGAGCACTGTAGGAGGCGTGAGGGTTGTTCTGGATTTCCCACAAGCCCTCGTTGAAGCCTTTTCGTTTATTAGGTTTTCCATAGCGCTCATTGTACTTCTCATAGGCAAAAAGGTCCTTTGGTGCGAGAAATGCTCTGAGAAAGAAAGCATGCAGTATATCAAACCATGGTCTGTCATGATGTCATTTACAATACTTAAATCACAGTTGTCACTGAAATAGAAAGCTGACCAATCACCAGCATAGAGTGACTGACACCCAGAGATAATGACGTACCTCTGCATTCAATCAGAAAGCACAGACCTTTGTTATCATCTGTGTGGGTCTGTGTGTCTCAAAAGACCATGGATTTGGAGGACCTGCTCAAACTTGGGGCCAACTAGGCCACTGGTCATTTCTTTACACAGTAGCTGGCTTGAATAATGCAGAACTTGTTGATTCTGTGTGCCATAAGTTGTAAAAGACATTCTCCAGTATGGTAATTTATTTGGTATACAATTCAAAGATTTCCAAAATATGAATTCAGTAATGTCAAGGAGTTGGATGATCAAGAAGTTGAATTGAGCTGAATTCGATCAGATATATTTGTTTCATGGTTTTGTTTTAAACCTGAAGGAGCACACCTGATTCATAGTGTCATGGCTTGGCAAATGAAGGTCCAAGGACCGGGCTATGAAACAGGACAGACAGTCATGTATACTCTTTGCTATACATAACCAATAAGAAAGGGGGCAGTTTGGAACATGGAAGAACTGTTCAATAAATCATGCCTGGTCACAGAGCTTACATTAGATGTGATATAATTGGCAATATACCAGAGACCTGAGATGCATTTTTGTTTTATAAACCATCCAACAACATTATTAAAGAAATAAAGTGATGTCACTCGTGGTATACAGTCACGCATACTATGGCTATTAACATTCAGAATCAGAATTCAAATCAACTGGTTTATAAATTACCGTAAGATGAAACACTAACGCTAGTCACACTGAAAAAGTACCAGAGTTATATTGCCACCTAGTGGCAGTTTAAGAACTGTTCCAGCAACCTTACAAAACAAGACCTATAAGATCAAATAAAACCAACTATTCACATACAAAATGGCCAATCTCTCTTTAGAGACAAAGCTTTAACAAGTGCTGCAGCCCTGTCCAGTGGTCTATAGGCCTGCCTTCAGTGTAATTGCTCTGCTGCAGCATGGGTTTGAATCTGACAGTTTTGTGGAAGGGTACTTTACCACATTCTCTCCAAAAAATCAAAGAAAAATTAACATTAACAACATACCTTTTTGCATCAAAGTAGACACCTGGAAAACTAAACTATCTTGCGTGGGTGTAGTTAGTATACAAGTTAAGTAAACAAAAACAGAATCGTCTCCTTCTATTAAATCAGTAAAACACAATACTTACGTTTCATGGGTGCCAAAAAAGAAGATGGGGATTTTATTGGGAGGAGGTTTCACTGCCCCATCGGCCACATCCTCAATCTAAGAAAATGAGAACAACACACAGAACAAAACAGAAAGATATTCACAATACTGAAGAGAACCTGCTCTTTGTAATTTGATGACGCTCAAGTAATGATAAGCAACTATGCAAAAATATGGAAAAAAGGACAATGAAATGATCTGCTTTTCTGGACACCTCACTCCAGACATACCTCATCTGCTGTATTTTCAAACCAATGTCAGTTGTTTGGAAAGTAAACACATACAATTAAAGTATTTCCAGAAAACAAACTGTGTTTACCATACAAACCACTGGTCTGTGTTACTAAACCAGGATACAATTATTAGGAACTTATTTCACAAAACTACTGGGTCTGCAGTAAAATCACGTTTCATCAATGAACGTATTCAAAATGTACAGTACAGTTAGCAGGTACAGTAGCTAACACTGCCTGGTTGGAGAAAATAGCTAAGTTACACAACAAAGTATACTGGTTTCTGTGTACATAAAAAGGCCAGACAAACAGATTGCAAATAGAATGCTAGTGTATAGCTAATAAAATCAAACACAGTTATACAATTTTTGCACGAGGCAAGGCTAGTTGGCTATAATAGGTATGTCAGTCACAGCCAAGGATGCACAGCAAACCTCTAGCGTCCACTCCGCCCACCCCCATCTCTCCGCCTGCTGCTACTAGCTTACCCTGGCTGGCCAGTGGGGATACCCCTTCATTTTGGCGAAGACCAGGTCTCCAGGTTGGAAATTGTGCGGCATTGCACTTATCCTCTCCGCAGCCCTAACTTTCTTCTTTAGCAAACTCTGAAGGTCTTTGTGTGTCGCTTCGTGCCCGTTCTCAGGCACGAAACCTGTAAAACGATAAAGTTAGCTAGCTAGCTAAATCCTCAACAGTGCAAGAGGCGGTTACTTAGCTTTTTCCGCTAACTGTGATAATCAGAGCGGAAATCCCTCCTCTGTCCTCTATCATTGGTTAAATATCTTGTCACTTCATTTTCTCAATCCAATAGTAATGCACAATGTGTACACTACAAGTTCGATATATTTTTTCTAATTTGACTAAAAAGTGCATAGCATCAACTTGCGCACGAACACACAAAGGTACATTTTATATAATTGGGACACCGGGAAACTGTTATAAATATAAAATATTTCCAAACCTCCAATAGAAATGAATATATTTTTTTAATAAAAAAACATTAAGTTGCTTAATGAAGAAATTATTGCTGAATCATATTAAAGGTAATAACATCCCATGTGGAGGACTCATGTATGTAATGTTTTTAGACAAGATTTGAATGTGACCATGCTGGTTTCGGTAATTGTTATATTACTTTATTCTATCTTTGCACATGATTTATTCATGATTTAATGAACTTACATTACATTCTGCAAATGTTACAGACCTACAATATTATGCACATTAATGCACATTATGCACATCTTTTTGGAGTTCATATCATGTTTTGGAATCATTCTTTAGAATTCATATATAATATTTAAAATATGTTATAACATTTTTATTGGAGCCTAACCTATGTAATCATTTTAGTTTTTTTTTATTATTTGTTTTTACTGGGAATCAATACGGTAATTTTCACTAGACTACCATAACAGGAGTTTCCATATGAAATATAAATTATAGGACTGTTCCAAATCCTGATTAAAAATAATCCTAAATGTTATAGGCTAAGGAAATTTAATTAGAGTTTAATTCATTAGAGAACAAACTAAAATGCAATCTGATCAGAATATCTGTTAAATTAATAGACCTGTCTTTTCTTTTCATAATATACATATATCAAAAATAAATATATCCTCTTGCCAGGCCGTGATTAAAAATTAGTATTGGGTTCTCGACTGCCAAACATGGTAAGTTAAATAACCACATAAGTATATGTTATATTAATGTAGGTTTAAATCATGCATCGAAACGATTATAGAAAAAACATTTTTTTATATTTATTCATTTTTAGGATTCTTTTTTTCAATCCGAAAAAAGCAGCATGGTTCACCCAGACCAGCAGCGGCCGCTGTACGCACTATCTACTTCGTGACATACAGTTTCCAATCAACTTCCTGTTTCTTTTGATAGGATGTAAACAATTTACAGCTTTTCTTTCATAGCGTGCCAGTTCACTAGTAATAAACAATGAAGAAATTTTTCGAGGACATAAAGAAAGATATAAAATTCAAGTCAGCTGGGCCAGGAAAGAAACTCACTGAAGACGGCAGGTAAACAAACTTTTTATAACTAGATTTTGTTATGATACTAACTGCGAGCTACACTGTCAGTTTGTACAGTAGTAATGGGGAATAGCTACATAGTTATATGCTGTCATGTTACGTTTGCTTTTGAAATGTTAAGGACGTGTATCGTGGACAATTGTTTTAACAAAGATAGCCAGCTAGTAAGTTTTTTAACGCTCTCGATAACGGGGTGACATGGTGGCCTAATGATAGGATCTGCCTGGTGTTCAAATGTGCCTGCTTCTAGTTATCCCCCGAACGCCAACTTGAAAGCTCTGTCGATCTGTCTTTGTGCAATACAGCTAAAAGATTGCTCCTCCTTTCCCTGTAACATTCCCACCACAGGCCGTTGCGGCCAGTAAGAATAGGTTCTTAATCAACTTGCCTGGTTAAATAACGGTAAAATGAAAACAACATTATAGCTATATACACTGTGAGCAGAATTATTACGCAAGTTTTATTCTTGAGGATACATTTTATTATTGAACAACTACAGTGCTCTTGGTGAACCCAAAATGTAAATACACCTCATACCTGAATATTTAAGAAAGTGAAAGAGAGGTCTTGGCTTTCTGAGAATATGCGTGTGCACAATTGTTGGACAACTATTAGTGTGCAGAATAATTATGCAAATAAATTTAAAAACAAAAAGTTTCCCATCTCACTTGTTGATTTTCATCTGTTAAAGTGAGAATAATAAACAAACAACTCAAGATGTACAAATAAACATTTCTGGCATTTCAAAACAAATCAGTGACCAATATAGCCACTTTTTTCTTTTTAATAACAGTCATAAGTCTTCCTTTCAATGAGTCTGTCAGTTTCTTGATCTGTTGACAGTCAACTTTTTTAAAAATATTTATTTATCAGATGTACAGCAAGGATGACAGACAGAAAAGTGCATAGCAAAATTTTCCTCCCCTTCCCCCCCCCACCCCCCCTCCACTTCAACACCACCCAATTCCCCCACCCCAGACCCCACACAAAACATCCACACGAAAACACATCACACGGACATACATGTATATCTAATTTACAATGGTAAGATTAATACTAATACTATCTTGGTTTAACTGAAATCTGTGGGAAGCCTCTGTAGACTGTTAAAGTATGAAATAAAAGACTTCCATTTGTCAGAGAATTTAGAGTGAGATCCCTTTAAAGAGTACTTAATTTTCTCCAACCGCAAAAAAAAAAGGACATCAGTAAGCCACCGAGAGGCTAGGGGTGGTTTACAGGATTTCCACAATAGTAAAATCCTGCGTCTAGCTAATAATGTTGTGAAAGCAATAGTTTCAGAGTCTTTATTATTTAATTTAATCAAGTTACCTGTGATTCCAAACAGAGCAATTAATGGGCATTTAGTCAAGTCAATTTTGAGGGCTTCAGACAAAGTATAGAATACTGAATTCCAGAAGCTATTCAGTTTTGGACAAGTAAAAAACATATGGTATAGGTCACAGGGAGAGGAGTGACACCTGTCACACACATCCATCACTGCTGGGTAAATTTTGGATAGTCTGGATTTAGAGTAGGGATGGGACGGTATGAAAATTTCATATCATGATTATAGTGACCAAAGTTATCACGATGATCAATATTATCACAGTTTTGTTAAAATGAGATGGAAATGTAAAAAAACTGATACACATACTGAAAACATTTCAATAAGTTTTATACTTGAAAATCAGCAAACAATAAATACAATTAGTAGCTATGTGCAATTTTACTATAGTCTACCATTTAGTACTACAGCCTACTATCCGATGTGATATCATTATGAATTCCCCAATAATTGATCATTGATAATCTTGTTTTACCATCTGCTGAAGTAAACAAAAGGGAGTTAACAGGATGCTCTGAATTTAAATCTGACTGCGTTGTAGTACCATATTTATGTAACACATACATTACATTCATTGCTAATCATTTGATTTATTGTGATGGCAAAACAGAGTATCATCAATAAACTATATATGCTATAAAAATAGTCCTATTCCTGATGTTTGGTAGACTACCAGTTGCTGGCAGGAATATTTTTTGCCTTATAGGCTAATGTTAACTTACATGGTGGCTTGAATACTGTGCAAGTGTACTACCTCTGTGGTTGGTTCCCATTGCCTGCCATTTTGCATCTCTCAGATGAAGGGATGGTGTTGACCGTGCGTTAGTGAAGAATTTCTTTCGGATGTCGGGATCGACAGATGTAAGGCGTAGCGAGTTGCTTGCGTTGGAATGCATTGTGTGACTTTGGTGAGGGTGACCAGCACACATATCGTTTGAATGTTTGGATTTGGTTAGACAGCAATGTCTTTTAACTATATTTGCAAATACGTTATTTATATTAATTATATGAAATAATTGAACACGTCTAAACTAATCTTATTTTCTATTTCGCCTGTAGCTTTTTATGTGCGCACGATAAACTGCTTAATTAAGTCTACTGTAGAATCACAACCAGCCAACGAACTACTGAATAAAAGTAACTCCAAGATGCCTGACTCTTGAGTTGGTAGAAATAATTGTTCAAAAGTTTTTATCCCTTAAATGTCACCCTTAATATTTTGAACATGTTTGTTCATCTAGGCTCAAATCTACTTGCTGCATAACTTTTCTTCCGGAAGCTTTGCGTTGATTACAAGTGAGATAATTAAATATTTAACCTCGAATCAATATTTTGTTGTCCAATAATTTGCCCACGTTAGTTTTGTTATTAAAGTAAAAGTGTATGCATTCGCTATATGACAGTGGCTGGTTATCACGAAGATGACAGATTTGACGTGTTTCACCCTTTTGCAGCGACTTTCCTCATGCAAGATCTGCAGACAGGGTGCCCATCCTCGATTAAATGATCATGACTCTTTTTTAATAGCCAAAATACCACCACACTCAGATTGTGTCCTGTTAGACAAAGTTGCATGCGCGCGCCTGCGTCAGACTAATTCTGTCTGGACAGGATTTACCGTGAGTTTTCAAAATCACGATAATCAAACACGGTTTTAATGATAATTAAGTTTTAAACAATAATACTAACCGTCCGGACATTTTATTGTGGTTTAACGTGAAACCGGTAATCGTCCCATCCCTAATTTAGAGTAATGTACTCTGTGTATAACCTTGAATTGAATAAGACAGTCAACTTTTTGTGCAGCAGCCACCACAGCCTCCGAGGCACTGTTCAAAGAGGTGTACTGTTCAACATAAATCCACCGTTTTTAGAAGGGACCACAAGTTCTCAATAGGGTTTAGGTCAGGTGAAGAAAGGGGCCATGTCATTATTATTATTTAATCTTTAAGGCCTTTACTGACTAGCCAAGCAGTGGAGTACATACTTCAATGCATGCAATGGAGCATTGTCCTGCATAAAAATCATGGTCTTAGAAGGTGCAGAATCTTTCCTGTACCACTGCTTGTAGAAAGTGTCTTCTAAAAACTGGTAGGTTTGGGAGTTGAGTTTGAGTCCATCTTCAACTCGAAAAGGTCCACGTAGAGCATCTTTAATAACACCAGCCCATACCAGTAGCCCACCTCCACCAAGTCAAAGTGGAGCTTTACTGATCCAGCCACAGGCCCATCCATGGGGTCCGTCAAGAGTCACTCTCATCTCATCAGTCCATAAAACCTTAAAAAAAATCTGTCTTCAGATATTTCTTCGCTCAGTCTTGACATGTCTCTGAGCACTGGGCACTCCAGGTAGGTTGCAGTTCTGAAATATGACAGCACTGGATAATAATTGGTTCCTGGTAGCTTCACGTCTGAGTCTTACTTAAGTTATTTCGCATCTTTTTTCTGAACACATCTCTTGCGACCCTGTTGCCTGAGGAACAGATGCTGCCTAATAATTATGCACACCTTGGTATAGGGTGTTGATCTCCTTAGGCCACACCCTCCCTCATTACACAAATACACATCACCCGTTGTGTTTAAATCCAATAAGCATTCCAGTTTATACAGCTTGGAGTTGGAACATATGCATAATATTGATCATATGGTCAAAATACTGACTTGCCTAATAATTGTGCACACAGTCTCGGCGGGAATGTTAAATGACTGAAATGTTGCTAGCTAGTAAGTGTTAAATGAAATACACAAGTTTAAATGTACTGTAGCTACATATTGAACTGGTGCATTTCGGACTCCTTCAATTCAGCTCCAAGCCCCAAATGGTGCAGAGCAGTGGTCCTGCAAAGCCCCGACATGTTACTCCCACTGAGGGAGCACAAAAAGCAGGAGCTGCTGCCCTTGCCAGAATCGACGGCCAACCACGTCCTCTGGTACAAACCTCTCAGGATGCCATTCGACTCAAGGGTAAGAGAAATTTGCACCCAAGTACTGCTGATTAAATCACTGATGCATGTTCTATAGTATAGTATATTTGGTTTAAATCCTTTGTTTCTCCTCCCACAGTGAAGAAAGAACTCCAGGCAGAAGCTGCAGCATTAGCAGTGTCTGAGAAGGAAATTAAAACAGCTGATGAGGTAAAAAAATAAGTTCCATTAATGGGAATGTTTACTACGTTGGCTCACATAGTGTTTGCACTACTAATGCCATGCAATTCCTTTTCATCGCTAGCATGTGTTATCTTTTCCAGGGCTCCAATGGTAAGAGTCCTGAATTTCTCTCAGTAAAAGGTGTGTATTTCACCTGCCCGCTTACTGGAGCGATTTTAACTAAGAGCGAGAGAGAAGTGCACATTAAAGAGGCCATTTTTATGGTAGGTGTAGAAGTGATTCTCCTTTCTAACTTTTTAATGTTATGGTTGCATGATATAATGACATTAATTATTGATGTAAACAGGCTTGGCATTCATCTTCCACAATCCATCCATGATAAGTGTTGTCTTGCCTGACTCCACATGATCAATTATGTCTTATCCAACATTTTCAATTATGTCTTATCCAACATTTTCAATTATGTCTTATCCAACATTTTCAATTATGTCTTATCCAACATTTTCAATTATGTCTTATTCAACATGATCAATTATGTCTTATCCAACATGATCAATTATGTCTTATCCAACATGATCAATTATGTCTTATCCAACATGATCAATTATGTCTTATCCAACATGATCAATTATGTCTTATCCAACATGATCAATTATGTCTTATCCAACATGATCAATTATGTCTTATCCAACATGATCAATTATGTCTTATCCAACATG
>JACXGM010018794.1:0-11333 GCA_016801145.1 Umbra pygmaea | reverse complement strand
AATAAATGCACCACACTGCATTTGCACTCTGCTTATCTTTCGGCATTTTGATATAGTGATACTGTAAATAAATGCTCAATCTGTCACTAAATGTTGTCTAACACTAGCAGCAAAATAAAATCACAGTGCACATTTAGATGATGTGTAAATGTATACACGATAATAATCATAAAAATACTGATACATTTCCCATACAGAGCGAATTCCGTTTACAAACTGCGCATGCGCACACGTTGATTACATTCACACAGTTCCAATATGGCGCTTAGTAAAACGTTTGGACAAAAACCTGTCAAATTCCAGCTTGAAGAAGATGGGGATTATTATATGATTGGTTCCGAGGTTAATATTTTCTTTTTTTATAATGTTGTTAAATGTGAAGATGAGACATTTAGGTGCGATTTAGCTAGGAGTTTTAGGTGTTATATAGAAACGCTAACGTTACCTTCCTAGCCTGCTACATCATGTACAGTACAGTACTAGTAGGAGATAGATAGCATGCTAGCTTTGCTGCTATAGTACAGTATGGAGGTAGCCGCTATACTGACCTTTGTTTTGCTACAGTTTCGACTAATAACAACTGCTAGTAGATAACTAGCTAACTGCTTACGTTCACAAGTTGACTTTTGTACTTTTTAGGTTGGAAATTACCTGCGTATGTTCAGAGGTTCCTTGTATAAGAGATACCCCTCGCTATGGAGGAAACTGGCATCAGTGGAGGAGAGAAAGAAAATAGTGGAATCATCACATGGTTAGTACTTGTAAACAGCTAATATTAGCAAGTACTTTACACATATTTATAATGAAACATAAAATAATAAATTGCCTTACTTCACTGCTATCAGATCATGGTTACACAACCCTAGCTACCAGTGTGACCCTTCTAAAGGCTTCAGAGGTAGAGGAGATCTTTGAAGGAAACGATGAGAAATACAAAGCGATCTCCATTAGCACTGAGCCCCCAGCCTACCTCAGGTAGAGACATCATTCTGCATACTCTCAATACATGTCTTGTCAATGTGTTCCTGGTATTTTAGTCATTACTGGAGAGGCACCCAGCTGCAGCCTCAACTTAGCTGTTGTTTTCTCATCTGTGGTCTTGCCAACAGGGAGCAGAAGGGTAAGAGGAATAGTCAGTGGGTTCCCACACTGCCCAACAGCTCTCATCACCTGGACGCCGTGCCCTGCTCCACCACTATCAACCGCACACGCTTAGGCCGAGACAAGAAAAGGACCTTTCCTCTCTGGTGAGCCTGAAAGAACCTGTGGTTACTGTTAGAACAGAAATTGAAAAGCCTGTCACAGAACAAAACTGTGTCAAACAGTCTTTTAAATAGATTATATTTTTGTTGGTTCTCTCATCTGTTTCCAGCTTTGATGACCACGATCCTGCAGTGATCCATGAGAATGCCACGCAGTCTGAGGTTTTGGTTCCGATCCGACTGGACATGGAGATCGAGGGCCAGAAGCTCAGGGATGCTTTCACCTGGAATATGAACGGTACCATCGCGTTGTTGCTCTCACAGTATTAAACTGGTTTCCAGACGTATTTATATCCCTTTTTATATTTCCTAGTTTTCTAGAACAAATACATTCAACGTGACAAAGTTCTTGTCTTCTGTCCAACCACTTTTTCTTCTCAGTCCTCATGCCATACATGCTGTTGTTCCCCAGAGAAGCTCATGACTCCGGAGATGTTTGCAGAGATCCTGTGTGACGACCTGGATCTGAATCCTCTGGCCTTTGTCCCTGCCATCGCCTCGGCCATCCGCCAGCAGATAGAGTCGTACCCCACGGACAGCATCCTGGATGAGCAGACGGACCAGAGGGTCATCGTCAAGGTACAACAAAGACTGTTACGTCCCCTCCATCACACTCAACTGTATGTACAACAACGAGGTGAGTCAGGAATTAGGTAACAGGTTTGGGATAGATAAGAAGTATATTCTACCCTGCCGCTTCACACTCCAGGGACTCCTTGTGTGCAGATCGGGCGCCTGTAAGTTCAATCGCTGAAGTATAGTTGGTGAGTGTAATCATCCCACACATGATCTGATTAAAGACTTCTGTGATAGATGAGCAGTGCATTAAGAATCGGCGGCTTGGTAACATGTGGTTGGATGAACCATTTGCACGCCTGTCGCCATCCCGCATTTGTCCAAGAAGTTGCAGAGCTGCTGTCGAGGCAGGGTTAGTGGTAATTGGGAGGGGAATAAAAATGTTAAAGAAAAAAAGAGTAAAATCCTTATCTGATTTACATAGTTTGTAGGCATGCAAAACTCATTTTCTAGAACTTCTCCAAAAATGTCAGGCTGGATCTGAGCATGTCCATGGATGGATGGATGTCTGTCTGTCTGTCTTCCATGTAGCTTCCATCCCAGAGATTTTTTTTCTTGTTGGTTTAGACCATCATTCTACTATCTGCTGTGAAAAACATTTTTCAAGCTGGTGTACAAAACTTGATGTAAAAATGTAGCTCATATAAAACATTGTGGTGTAGAAACATAGAAATGTAAATCGTTAAGAGTTTACAAATATCAGACATACTTCAAACAGGAATTATGATGAACCTAATTACCGGTAAATTGTATTTGACTATGTTGAAATACACATCCAGAAAAAACATGGCACACATAACATAATAACATTTTATGACAAGCAATCACATAGACATGGTCATTTTCAAAGATCCGTACTTTCATCTAATTTTTGAGAATGACTGACTCAGGCATTTGTGAAAACTATATAGCAATGTAGCGTGGGGAACTGGACATGTGTTATGAACTGATAACAGACCAGTGCATAGCAGTGAACTACTAACAGACCATACTATTAACAGATATAGCCTTATGCAAAAAAAATGGCCATTTGCCATTTCATTTACTAAAATTATTTACAGCTAGTAGCAAGAGATCATACCAAAGCATTTGCTAATGCCACCACATTCTGCTCAGTGTTTTACTGCATACATCATTACCACGGGAGTGCGCACGTGTTTGAAATGTAGATAAAACGCAAATTATTTCAGTGAGTCAAAATTGCACTCTTACCTGCACATGCTGTACCAACCTACTTTCAATCCACGACTACTGGAAATTGTCTGTCTGAGCTTATGCATTTGATTTATAATGAGAGATTGCATATTACACATCAAAAGCTCGGTATAATGTAGCTAATTATTACAGTAAATTGACATTGCTTGCATCTAGAAAACTAAATGACACCTAAAATTTTAGCCCTGGGCCATAAGTAGAAGATTCATATTACATGGGGATAATGCGTCTTAGGTTTAGCAAAACTATATAATATAGATCTGCATACATTGATTCGGTTTAGTGTAGGGGTATTGGTGTTTTGCTGCTGTAAGCCATCTGTTGTGCTTCAAGAGAAGTGTTTTTTTGTTACCTGTCTATTAGCTCAAACCACTCTTGCCTTTCTCTTCTGACCATCAGAAAGGCATTTTCGCCTACATGCATTGACTTGCTGCAACGTGTGATTAGCTGATTAGGTATGTGTTAACAAGCAGTTGAACAGGTGTACCTAATTTAGTTGCCAATGAGTGTATAATAACGCATCATGTCACAAAGCTCACATCATCTCAAACTGGTTTCTTGAACATGACCATGAGTTCATTGTGATGGCCTCCAGTCACCAGATCTCAATCCAATCGAACAACTTTGGGATGTGGTGGAACGGGAGATTTGCATCATGAATGTGCAGCTGAAAAATCTGCAATGTCAAAATGCACTAAAATCTGTGAGGAATTTTTCCAGCATAATGTTGAGTCTTAGCTTCGTATTGAAACAAAGGGGGTTACCTACTGTACCCTTTACATTTTGTGTCGTTAGAATAACTTTACATGAAAGGATATTTACACGGTCTGAAAATAAACACTTCTCTCATTAGCAAAGGAATGTGTGTAATCTTAAGGGGGTCTACAATGTAGTGGTGTAAATGTCGTTGCTATGTCCAAAGTTGTAAAAATCTATTTATTACCGGCCACTGCAACCAAAAACAGTTGTCAAGCTTGAACAGGTAAGGGCCTACCCCACACCTTTGCCACAAAGATGGAAGCACCCAATTCTCTAAAATGTCTTTGTAGCATTAAGATGAAACTTCACTGAAAATAAAGGACCTAGCCCAAAGCCTGAAAAACAGCCCCAGACCATTATCCCTCCTCCACCATTAGTAGGAGTGTCCACATACGTTTGGCCATATATTGTATTTTCCTTTCACTTGACATATGCATAGTAGTTAAAATGCTGTCTGTTCTACTTTAGACTGAGCGTTAAGACATCTCTTTTTATGTTTAAGCTGAACATCCATGTTGGAAACATCTCACTGGTGGACCAGTTTGAGTGGGATATGTCAGAAAGAGAGAACTCCCCAGAGAAGTTTGCCCTGAAGCTGTGCTCAGAGCTAGGTCTAGGAGGAGAGTTTGTTACTACTATCGCTTACAGCATTCGAGGACAACTTAGTTGGCACCAGAGGACATATGCTTTCAGGTAAGGTATGCCTAGCAAACAAATGTAAGTTGTAAGGATGTTACCAGAATGTCAGACAATTGCAATGATCCCCTAGACTTACTGAAATGTCTCGTTAGCTGGGTGTAGAATGATGTTCAAACGCATGCATAGGAAACACTCTAAAACACTAATTTTTTCATATATCTGGGTTAAATGTGAGACAGTCTGGCCTCTATAGTCTGGTGGCGAAACAATCGAGGAATTCGGTGAAAAGAAAGTCCCGAGACAATCAGTGACCTCTGATGCTGCAACACAAAAATGTTCCTTGGAGCGATGTTGTTCTCTTGTCTGGCTGATCTGTGGTTGTGTAAGTAATTTGTTGTGGTTCTCTGTACAGTGAGAACCCGCTCCCCACGGTAGAGATAGCAATACGCAACACAGGTGAAGCTGACCAGTGGTGCCCCCTGCTGGAGACACTGACAGATGCAGAGATGGAGAAGAAGATCAGAGACCAGGACAGAAACACGCGGTGTGTACCAGCTTTAAGTTATACTTCAGGATTTATCCTGCACAAGTCTCTCTTTTATGGTAAAAACGTATCTACTTTTCATTGACCAGCTTACAAAAGCTGGTGAATATGTATTTTGACATTTTAAAATGAGAAAACAGTTTAGATGGTACAGTACAATGATTTCCTACACTATGCAGTGCATATTTAGCCATTTCACTAGCATTTGCAGTAAGGACATGAGAAGCTGTATTGCTTCCAGTATTTGACAACATTCTGCATAGAGAGAATAGGGAATCATTATGTTGTTACTGTTTAAATTCTACAAATGGCCCATATTTAAACAATGATGTTAAATGGAACTTCACCAAAGCTCACTAAATCAAATGAGTTGGTATTTTTTATGTTAGTTATTGAAATTGGTTCTGTGTACATTTGATCGCAGGCGCATGAGGCGACTGGCAAACACAGCGCCAGCGTGGTAGGTGACGCAAGCAGAATGTCCTGTTACGTCAAGACAACAGTCCATTGGATGAAGTTCGGACATTTTGGGACCTGCTATGTGATTATCATTAACAAAGACATTCCGTGAGCCTGTTTACTAGAACAGGACCTATTTACCAGTCCCTTTGTTGTCTACAATGTCTGCTACCCATCCCTTAATGTGTTGATTTCAGCAAAACTCTACAACAATAAAAATGACAATATGCTCCCTCTCCTTTTTTAATATGTGGTGAACCTGTTCTTACTTTGAACACTGACTCTTCGACATAACCACCAAGGGGGAGAATAAATACAGGACAGCTGTGAAAATATATTATGTTGTATTTGTCTTTTTGTACATTTGAATAATTCTTACAAAAATAAAAGTTAAATGATCTCCATTGCATTCTTGTGGTTAATATATAACAAACAAGTGTCATTTTTCCATGGTCACTTTGGTTTAATTACATTTCAAATGAAATCTGCAAAGCTTAGCAAACTAATTTATGAAGTACAAATGTTTGTTTGGAGTATTATGTTTTTGGACTTTGCATGCTTTGTTCATGCTTACAACATTTGGCACAGCCCAGTTGATGGTGATGTACTGGACTAAGCGGTTTCTATTTGGCACCAGTGCTTCACCCACAAAGGCCATATGGAAAGTGCAGACAGTGCAGGTTCCCTAGGTAACAGAAGTCTACATACTGTAGTCAGCAGATTGAATGAGTCCAGTAGCATCAAAGTGCCATGGGATTAACCCTACAGAGAAGGTAACAAAGTCACTGTAAGAAGGTTGTTTGCACCTGTGTACAGTTCAAGATTCATACCACAGCCAGAAGTTCATGTGATGATGAAAAGGTAGCATTGCTCATTAGTCTCTGATTGCATCAGAATAGTCTAGTTACAAGCTTACATGGAAGCATTTACCATGGCTACCATTTGGCACATTGAACCACACAGAATGTGCATTGTCCCCACCCACAGCTGGGGATGTGGTCAGTGGGGGTAGATAGTCCTCATGTTACTGTCCCTGGTCATCGGGCTCTTGGCCGTCTCCACCGCGTCCCTGCCAGCCTTCTGCAGCCTGCTCCTCAGGGAGAGGGGCGTAGCCATCTTCCTCCGGGGTGTCAAACACAGTTCGACTGCAACAACAAAAAGCGAGCAGTGTGCACCAACTGACACTGCTTTGAAACAGCAGACACTAGAAAATGCTGGAGACAGTCGACAACAGCAGTGTTACTGCAAACTTACAGCAGTCGTGGTGTTATGAGCAGCTTCCGGCCTCCAGGCTGGTTTGGAAACACATCTTCCAGGAAGTAGTAGACATGTCCGACTCCAATTCCTGAGAAGATAAATATTTACCATTTATACCATGGCAACAGCAATGTGCCTGGTCATGACTGACCCTATTGTTATTAAGGAACTGACAAGTAATGTTCAGGTTATCAAATTATTAATTGTCTGGACATATTTGAACAGATGTTCTGTAGATTATATAGAAACATTGTAGGCTGACATTTGTGAAATAGAGGAATAACCGAGACCAGGGCTGGCCAACCCTGTTCCTGGAGAGCCACCATCCTGTAAGTTAAAGCTACAACATGTTGCCCAGAACAAGGGTTAAAGTGAGAACTTACAGGATGGTGGCTCTCCAGGAACAGGGTTGGCCAGCCCTGATCTAGACTAAATACGACCCAAATTCTGAAAATGTTGAGACAGTATGGAAAATGCCAAAAAACAGTCATTGGAAAAATGGATTCAGCCTGTACTATATTGCTTTGTGAATTTTTTTTAATACAATCTTTTCATATCTGTTGACTGCAACACACACTCCAAAAAAGTTGGGACAGTCGACTGTTTAACACTGTGTAACATCACCTTTTCTTTTCATAACACTTATTGAGCTTTTGGCCACTAAAGACACCAGTTGGTTAAGTTTAGCAAGCAGAATTTACCCCCATTCATCCATTATGCACATCTTCAGCTGTGCAAATGTACAGGGCCTTCGTTGCCTTATTTTGCACTTGCAGGTCAAGACTGCAGGCAGGCCATGCTAGCACCTGCGCTCTCTGCTTATGCAACCATGCACTTGTAATCCAGCCAAAATGTGGTTTGGCGGTGTGCTGCAGGGACGTCCCTAGAAAAGACGACGCCTGGATGGCAGCATGTTGCTCCAAAATGTGTACATATCTATCTGCATTAATGGTGTCCTCAGTGCCCATGACATGGGGACTGACACACCCCCACATCAGCCGCAATCTTTGGATCTTAATTGGGGAGGACGGGCTCACGTTATGTTCAGGACTGGAGTGTATATATTCTAAAATACATTAAATTCACTGTTAAACATCATATAATGTGTTAATAATGTGTTTTCAATATACAGTTGTATGCAAAAGTTTAGGCACCCCTGACAATTTCCATGATTTTCATTTATAAATAATTGGGTGTTTGGATCAGCAATTTAATTTTGATCTATCAAATAACTGAAGGACACGGTAATATTTCAGTAGTGAAATGAAGTTTATTGGATGAACAGAAAATGTGCAATATGCATCAAAACGAAATTAGACAGGTGCATAATTTGGGCACACTTGTCATTTTGTTTATTTGAATACCTGTAACTACCTAGCACTGATTAACTGAAACACACAATTGGTTTGGTGAGCTCACTAAGCCTTGAACTTCATAGACAGGTGCATCCAATCATGAGAAAAGGTATTTAAGGTGGCCAATTTCAAGCTGTTGTTCTCTTTGACTCTCCTCTGAAGAGTGGCAAAATGGGGGCCTCAAAACAACTGTCAAATGATTTGAAAACAAAGACTGTTCAACATTGTGGTTTAGGAAAAGGCTACAAAAAGCTATCGCAGTGATTTAAGCTGTCAGTGTCCACTGTGAGGAACATAGTGAGGAAATGGAAGATGACAGGCACAGTTCTTGTTAAGGCCAGAGTTGGCAGTCCAAGTAAAATATCAGAGAGGCAAAGGCAAATGATGTTGAGAATGGTAAAAAAAAAGACCTACAACATCATCTTGCTGCAGAGGGTGTCACTGTGCATCGTTCAAAATTTCTGCGCATTTTGCACAAGTACACGCCGTACGGAAGAGTGATGCAGAAGAAGTCTTTTTTGCACACACGCCACAAACAGAGTCGCTTGATATATGCAAACACACATTTCAACAAGCCAGCTACATTTTAAAAGAAGGTGCTGTGGACTGATGAAACAAATATCAAGTTATTTGGTCATACCAAGGGGTGTTATGCATGGCAGCAAAAGAACACAGTGTTCCAAGACAAACACTTGCTACCCACAATAAAATCTGGTGGAGGTTCCATCATGCTGTGGGGCTGTATGGCCAGTGCCGGTACTGGGAATCTTGTTAAAGTTGAGGGTTGCATGGATTGCACTCAATATCAGCAGATACTTTAGAATAATGTAGAGGAATCAGTCACAAAGTTTAAGTTACGCCGGGGCTGGATATTTCAACAAGACAACAACCCAAAACACTGCTCAAAATCTACTCTAACATTTATGCAGATGAACAAGTACAATGTTCTGGAATGGCCATCTTAGTCCCCAGAACTGAATATCATTGAAAATCTGTGGGGTGATTTAAAGCAGGCTGTCCATGCTCGGCAACCATCAAACCTAACTGAACCAACTGGAGATGTTTTGCAAGGCGCATTGGTCCAAAATAACTTCATCCAGAATCCAGACAATCATTACAGGCTATATGAAGCATCTAGAGGCTGTTATTTATGTTAAAGAAACAAACATTGATGTGATATTTCTGTTGGTGTGCCCAAATGTATGCACCTGTCTAATTTAATTTTGATGCATATGGCATATTTTCTGCTCATACAATAAACCTAATTTCACTACTGAAATATTACTGTGTCCTTCATTTATTTGATAGATCAAAATGAAATTGCTGATGCAAACACCCAATTATATATAAATGAAAATCATGGAAATTGTCAGGGGTGCCTAAACATTTACATACCACTGTAGTACAGGGTGAATCGCATTTTCAATACTATCCCAAATTTTCAGACTTATGGTTGTAGCTAAACAGGAATCCCAGTTCTAATATTTTCCCAACCAATTTATCTATTGTCAAATTACATCAGATCATTTTTAACAATATGTTAAAAAAAGAAACCGTGTTTCTCTCTGCCATAGTTGAACTGCATTGTATGTGAGATAGGTGACATAGTCTACCTAAAAGGTCAACAACAATGGAGTTGCCAAGCAGCAATGAGAAAGCCAAGAGAACCCATGGTAGAAATGGTGCCTGGAAGTTCAGAAGACCAAAGAAATTCATTCGAATGTAGGGATTCCTTCTGCTCCACACGTACACCAACATGATGGTAAAGGCCTGGCCCAGGAAGAAGAGATTGGCAAATAGGCCAAACAGCTGTTCAGAGCGTTAAGTTTAAATTGTCATTTGAAAGGCACATCTGCAATATGCAGAATTGAGATTATACAATGAGATTTTGTACTTTAATATCAGGGTACATGATGTCCCAAAGTAAAGGATACAGTCATGAGGACACCACCAAATAGAAACATAAAAACAAAATCTGCTGTGCGGCCTCTGAAAGAACCTTCCTCCAGCATGCGGCAATATCGATACCTGTTAATTTCTTTAAGGAAAGGAAACAACAAAAAATGCCCTGCATCTGACCCCATAAACAACAGTTATTCAAAATAATATATAGTATATGAGCCATGTTTTTTTATTACAAATGTGTAACGTTTGTTCTGTTTTCAAGATAGGATGCTAAATAATTATTTTCCTGTCATCTTTGGAAAAAATATATAATACAGTTTGTGTGATTCTTGTTAATGGGAATGCCCTGAAAAAAGATACAGAAAAATGATGTTGAACAAAAAGCTGAAGCCAAGTGAGCCAAAAAAGAGGAAGTTGGTGATTAGACGCCATATCTGTAATACAGAGATGGAAAATCAAAGTAGCTAACGTTTGAAATGTAATACAATGTGTTTAGTAGACGGTCGCTCTTACCTGGTATCTTCTAATGATTAGGTCTGGGTTGAAATAAAGCTGAAATGGGGTAATGACCTCGAGTTGCTCCAATGGAAAAGATAACATGCAATGTTTGAAATTATTCAGCCATCACATATATATCTTTAAATAATTATATTGAAAATGAATTAATTTGATTGATTATATTTCAACGTTGAATAATAAAATCCAAAACAAACACAGTTTCGCCTCTGCAGCTGCTATAGTCTATCCATAACAGTCGTCGTTGTAGCTTACCACCGCAGCTGTTGTCAAAACGCAAGCTGTAGTGTACGCCCTGGTAACGAAAGGAATCTGGAAATATTCTTGAGTGAAGCTTTGAGCCATGGTCTGGAGTTTGATACTTTTAACGCCTTATACATTCGTATTGATCCGTTATGTCCTGATTCAAACAGGGATGTACCTTTAATAGAGCGACAACACAATTGGACGACAGTCCGGTACCCCGGGATGGGGTGGAGATTCATCGTAGAACCAATGGATTTGCCTACAATGCGCAAACTCAGCTCATCGGCTAAGACCATCTAGGGTCTGTCCAACCATCTACCGGTGACTGGAGGCAATAGTGAGTAGAACCGAGGAAGTGAAGTGTGCAAACTCATGGACCTGCTAATATCCAATTGGCAATAGGTCAGTGTATCATCCGATCATTCAATTATTCCATTTAATCTGGCACACCAAAAACGAAATAACGAATCAATATTTTGTTTTTCTATTTTTCTGTATGTACAAATAATTGAAAACTGACGTTTCTTTCATTGCTTTAAGCTCGAAACGGGAAATATAATAAACAAGGAAACCAAAACAAAATATTGGGTCGAATTATTT
>JACXGM010018793.1:5088-18688 GCA_016801145.1 Umbra pygmaea | reverse complement strand
ACACACACACACACACACACACACAACCAACCACCCACCAATTGAAGGGTGAGGCTCAACCTTGAGGCGACAGGGAGCTCGATTCACTGGAGTTTTAGGTCACGCACACCATTTCACATCATCAAAGTCCTCACACAGTCTCTCTGCGACTTTACACACATTTAAAACATATTTTTTTGGAAGCCTTCTGGGCATTGGGTAAAGGGATTTTTAAATACTAACCCACTGTTCACAGGCGTCTAAAATACAAGGCAATGTTTTCATCAGAATGCTTTTGTCTCTCTCTCTCTCTCTCTCTCTCTCTCTCTCTCTCTCTCTCTCTCTCTCTCTCTCTCTCTCTCTCTCTCTCTCTCTCTCTGTATGTGTGTGTATTGTGTGTGTATTGTGTGTGTATTGTGTGTGTATTGTGTGTGTATTGTGTATGTATTGGTATCAAAGAGCATAATGACAGATGCTTTAACAGAAGCTTCTCCATGTCTATTGCTTGCTGGCAGGCAGATATGTGTCTGCAGTGCTATGTTTCTATTGAGCTAACAGTACAGAGACATCTCTCTACACCAGGCCCCTCCCAACCTGACCCCTCCCATCCTGGCATGGCCACTCTAAACCCCGCCCTTCCCTGCCACACCACCCTGGCCCTCCCCAACCCACCACCCCATTTTCATCCCTTCCCACCAGGTCCAGACCAGACATTGGTTTGACACCCTGGTTGAGCTTGAGGTCACAATATGCTGCACACTGTGCAGTGGTACTTCTCTGAATATGTGGCTTATGTTTGATATGTTTTGCGGGTTTGTGAAATTATGAATTATTGAGAATTATGTATTTCTCACATTGTGGTACACTTGGGAGCTCGGCTTGGTTTCCACCAGGTTCCTTTCTACATCTCTTCCTCCCTGCTTCACTGGGCATTGTTCTCCTCTGTCTCTCGCTGATCCGTCTCATCTTCAGTACTTCTTTCTCCCGCGTCCCCTAACTCATTTCCTGCACAGGACGACTCCATCTAAAGAATCTCCCAATAAACCGCGGAACAGTGTGTGCCTGCAAAGTGTTTTGAGTGTGTGCGTTTGGGGGTGAGTGTTCTGCCACATATGGGTGCGTGTGCATGTTTTAGAGACAGAGGGTATATAGAGATCGAAAGCAAAAGAGAGAGACAAGCACGGGTTCAAAGCTCAGTCTCAGGATTTTACATGTCAGCTGGTTACAGAAAAGCAAACAAAGATGGAGCAGGTCAGGTCAGGATACAGTGTCATGGTGACGTGTGTGTGTGTGTGTGTGTGTGTGTGTGTGTGTGTGTGTTAGTGTGTGTGTGTGTAGTAGGAAAACACCCGTTACCACACATTTCATTCTGGTCCTTCAAACAGCCTATTCTTCTGTATATTTTCAAGGGCCGAGACAAATGCAAAGAATGTTGGAAATGGAATTTAATCTGACAACCTAAGAAGATAGAGGCTATATCATTACTCTACTCAGCCACGACATTCCCCAATACAGTTAAAGGTAGAAACCCACTGGATTTTAAACAGCATTGGTTATTTAGACAAAAATACCAAGAAATAGTCCTAAACCTAACCAGTCAAACCATAGCCATAACTTTAATCTCTGAATTTCTGAAGTCTGCAAACACACAGAAGAGTACTAGGTCCCAGAATTACTTACGTTTATTATACATAAAAAATAAACATGTGACAATTTGGGTGGGGCTTAGTGTTTGTGTTTGCGATGAGAACTGCAGGAAGAATGATTACGTCTCTAGTGTCTGTATATCTGAAAAAGCATTGCTCCTCGGATCCGAACTACAGAGAAATCACTGTAAATAGAGTTTAAACATTTCAAGTCCCACAGCAAACCGTCACTGTTCATGCTTAAATTACTAATCGTGCTCACAAACCACACACACTCACACTAAAACAAACACACCATTACCAGACATTTTTACAAACGCACCCTCACGTAGACACACACGCACACACACCCAGCCACCAACACATCTGGACATGCCAATACATGATTGGTCTTCACACATGGTCTGTTCTAATTTTCAATGGGAACACTGTTAACCAGTTATTTTTTATGTTAGCGACCTTCAGTCAAAGGCTCCTGTGGTAACAACACCTCACAACTCCCAGAACAGACCCCGCCTGGAGCCTCCCCCTCATACTCTTTGCTAGTCACAGCATGTTCTTAAAGCATGGCACGTGTAAAGCCGTATATGGATGAGGGATCAATTCCCACAGGAGATCAGGAAATGCACTAAAACATATACTGTATACATCAGTGTCATGATGTATATGTCTTTTATACACCATGGCAGGATATATGTGGGCATACACGAGTGGGACATGTATTTGACTATGTGTATTTGGTCGTGTTTGCGCACGACCCTCTGGACACCTATTAGGGCAGCTGCTCTTTAGTTGTTCCCGTTACCCTTGTGAACGGTGTTGGTTGATTACGCCACACTGGTTCGCGCTTCGTAATTAAGGAACCTATATTAGTTTCTGTGTCCAGAGGGTCGACGCGCGTTATTGTTTCCCGTTATGTGTTGTTGAGGGATGGTTGTGAGGGCCGCTAGAAGTTGTGAGTTGTTGGAGCTGATTAACTTTAATATTCTTTATCATTATTGATTAAGCTTGCACCACGTTATGTGCCGTACATGATGTATAAGTGTGAGCCAGGCTTACATTGTATTTAGAGCCTTTGCGCCGATGCCGCGATAAAGCATCGTAGCTTTAGGTACCTGCGTTGTATAGCCACTATATACAGTTGTTGTTCCTCCTGGCTACAATATCTGTATCCTTCACATGTTGTTCATTAAACATCTTCGAACACTCCTCCCTGCTTGGACTTCTTGTCCTCCACAACCACAACGCCACTACACCTGCGATATGTGACAGACAGTCTGTTAAATGACTAACATGTAAATAACTTAGATAACTCCAAAATG
This sequence comes from Umbra pygmaea, assembly GCA_016801145.1. Lineage (NCBI taxonomy): Eukaryota > Metazoa > Chordata > Actinopteri > Esociformes > Umbridae > Umbra > Umbra pygmaea. Next base: position 15,741 of record JACXGM010018793.1, on the reverse strand, counting down.
TAATTGTCATGAGAAGGGCATGACAGAACATCTTTTTTAGGTACATTGTGCATTATTTAGTCATCTAGTATGATTACATGATATTGCTTTAAAATGGTCAACACTTGTCACGGTTCCCCTTCCGGGACCTGACATGTCCATTTCAGTTTCTCCCCTGTATGTTTTGTTTCGATTTCTGCCTTATGTGAAGTGTCCTTTTGTTTTGCCGCTACCCATTTTACATGACCCTTCACATGATTTTCCGTTATCCAATTGATGTCCCTAATTACTCACCCAGCTGCACTCACTTGGTAATTAGATCTCTATTTAAGTTCTGGCTTAATGTTGTGTGTGTTGTGTGTAACGACTCAATGCCAGACATGTAAATAATGGTTGTTTAATAAACCAGAAGGCTCAGAAAACACAACGAGAATAAATGCAGTGTAGCAATAATATATGCAGAGAATGAACTTATTCCAGGCCAGGGTCGGTGCTCTATATCTGATGGGCGTAGGTGCAGAGCTTAATCCAAGGTGTGGGTGATGAAAACAGAACAAGGTCGATACACAGGTAGGCTTAGGTAGAAGTACAATTCAGGATTCAATACTCAGTTAAACATCATGGGCAGCAAGGGCTGATAAACAGGCAAGCACAGGCAAAGGTACAATGGGGAAGGCGAATCTCGGTAGTCAGAAGTAAAGCACAAGTTAATACACAAAAATGTCAGGATACAAAATAGTTAAACGCTTAATATGACTGCAATATAACAACACCTTGCGAGGAGGAAACAAAACTGGTTTACCTATACACTGGTGGGGATGGAAGCGGGTGTTTGGAATTCTGGTGGTTGAGACCTCAAGTGTGTGTGGGGTCAGAGGTCATTGGTTCATGTCACGTGTGTAACCTGTTGGGAGTTTATATTATACTCTGTTTTGTCCCACGCGGCAGTATTGGTTTGTAAAGTGTTTTTCTATTAAAAAACATTTATTTTCACCTTGTCTCCTCGTAGTTGTCTCACAATCACCTCAGCACCGCGAAAAGCAGTGGCAGTAGCATGAATTATGTTATGCCTGTCCTAATTATGAGACAGACATCCCCCAGCAAGCAGAAACACCTGCCAATTGTCCCAAAAGTTGATTGTCTTGAAATAGGGTGTAAAAATTGCTCTCCAAGGTGCTCAAAGGGTGTGGGGTTGAGACCCACGTGAAGAAATTAACTGCATTTTAATAGAAAATTACTTACACAAAAGAAAGAACTGTCACAAGAGGTTGAAACGCACAAAAATACTTAAAATAATACACGCAACACCAGGTTACACGTGGCCATCACTGACAACTAAAGATCTTCCAACATAACTTAAATAAGGACACTGATGACAACAGCTGTGATTGGAATTATGTGAAGTGGCGAACTATTGGTGAAATTGAGGAAAGACAACACAAACCCCTCAGGTCCCCATAAGAGACACTGTGACATGGGGAGACCATGTACCGTATAGGAAGTGTTGTCATTTATAATATGTAATATGTTGAAATATAACAAAGTTGGTTCTTTAGCCTGATTTTTACTTTAAAATGTAGTATGTTCAGAATTTTTGAAGAAGAGGTAGTTTGTTAACAATGGTATTTAAGCTGGTTTTACAGTGTCCCCTTCTTTCTTCTGAAGAAGGGGCGTACCAGGTATGAAATGTAAAAGATTCTGGCTTTAAACCTGGCTTAGTTGACTGATTCAGGCTTCAAACCTGCATTAGTTGACTGATTCAGGCTTTAAACCTGGCTTTGTTGACTTAGTGGGTTCAAGCACAAGTGTCGACTTTAGATACGTGGATTGGATTTGATGAACTGTGCGTGGGCGTGTTACGGCTGAAATGCAGCAGTGGACGTGTTGTATGTATATTGGGGCCGGCAATCTTTATAGATTGGTAATATATTTATGTCAGACGTTCAGAGTAACAACTGGTCTGTGAGAACTTTAAGGTTGACGTCTAAGAGGATGGTTATGGGTTAACATTCGTAGTATAATAGGGCTGAGGTTTACAAATCTGGTACTAGGGAAGAGAAGATGTACTATATTAGTCCTAACTTTGTTGTAAACAACAAACTTATTAACCATGACCGAGAATATAGCCTACTTTTTTTCATATACTTTCCAGTGTAAAATTGGATTACTATTTAGGGTTTACTAATGGGATAGGATTTGCGTAATAGCATGTCTGAAAAGAAAGTGGAACTAATGTGGTAAAGGCACTCTGAATTCACTGAGAGTCGCCACATCGCTGTTTGAAAGTTCAGGTTTCAGTACACGTCTACCAATGTAAAAAAAAACATTAGAGCATTTACATTCTGTCTGTGTTAAGAGAAGGAGCCACAAATGGCCTGCTATTCCCTATACTAAGCACTAGTATAAAAGGGCAGAGCGTTCCGTTTAGGAAACACCCTGGTTGGCTTTCACCTGGAGCTGAGAGTGAATTGCTATTGAGGTATGGCAGCCAAGCAGCCTGTGAAGTGCTACTACAGGGTTATTGGTCACTTGTCTAAAGAAAACTCTTCTCCCCTTCTCTGCAGAGTGAAAAGGGATGGACAGAAGAGCTGCTACATCTTTATCCTCTTATCCAATCAAGAAATGAATAAGAGGAGATTTAAGGACCAATCAGCAGACAGCGTGGCAATGTCATACCAGTGACTGAAGCAGAGCTGGGACAGACGCACCATGGATACTATATCCAATGAGCAATAGAACGCTAACACTGTCACTGTCAAACGCTGTGTACAGTACATCCCTCTCTCAACACACGGAGGTCTGTTGGACCCCACCTGGACCCTACACAACCTCCCCCACTGTGATGTCACAGAGTGGCCCCTCCCCTTCCAGCTCCTCTGGGGGCTGAGGCTATTTCGCTAAGGCTATGGGCAGAAGGTTGGCTGATCCGACCAATCCAGTGCCTGCCCTGGGGGTGCCCCTGGCGGGGGGGCGATGGGGTCCACTGTGCAGTGTGGGGGTGCAGACCTCTCCTGGCCTTAGGATCCTCCCCTCAATCAAACGCAACCAGCCAATGAGCGCGCAGAATTTAGAGACAGGGCAGGTTAAAAACCATGTCACCACGGCAATGACCATGCACTCAGAAACTGGGCTGTGTGACTTGGCCAGCAGTGACAACACTGGTGGATTTGCTGTTTCCAAGGAAATGAGCCAGAACACCATCAACAGTCTGACACAGGACGACATGGGGTCACAGGGGTCAGGGGTCTACTGTCAGATCAAAGCCATAAGGACCAATCCCAGGGAGTATGGCCACAGGCCCAGCGGGAAACGGACATCTCGATATGCCAATGGAAGTGTGGTTGCTCCTGAAGTGGTGGGTGGGGTGTGTACGGACGTTGCTGAGGGGAATGAGCCAATCAGAGAGAGGAGGAGGGTCCAATCTCTGAGAGGGGAGGAGTCTCGCCCTGTCCTGAGATCAGGGAGTGTGTCTCAGTCTGTCAGCTCTCAGGCCACGCCTCAAAGGCCATGTAGAGTGATGACATCATCATCGCCCCGCCTCTGTGGAACCTGTGGGCGGAGACAGTCCCAGGCCCCATCCACATGCATGGCAACTGCTTGCCGCAGACGAGCGGCCAATCAGATCACAGCAAGCCAGACACTCCCAAATCCTCCTCGTAAACAGACTGCACTCCCAAATCAGAACCGTAAAGACTCCCCTGTTCTCAACTCAAACACGACACCAAGTACACACACAGCTGTGAAAAACATACAAACACAAACTCAGTCATTACCTTTTCCGCGCACAAAGCAGACAACAAGAAACTCAATTGTACCAACATGCCCCAACACTAAGGATATGGCTACACAACACGCACGTTCCAACACGACAGATGCTGGAACAAGATTACAACAGATACACACACAGTCAAAAGACACACAATCCCACACCACAGACAACACAGCTACACAGCCTTTACCAAGCAAAAATAAAGAGAAGACCTCTGACCACCAACACACACTACCAGTATCAACTATACAGGTTACCCACAAGCCGCCTCCCCCAGTCCTCCTTATAGGCTCAAAGCCCTCAGCCTCGCCACCTGTCTTACCAAAAAACTCCCCTAAACTCACCTACTCTACCCAGGTGAATAAGAAACCAGTGCCCCCTGTCCTTCAGACTAAGCCCACACCTACAGCCCTCAGCCAATCCCAACCCCCTAAAACACCACCAGGACAGCCAATCAAATCAGAGGTTTCCAAAACCCCTCCCCCAAAAAAAGACACTTCCCACAACCCCCACGCTGCTCGTGCAGCCCCACAATGCAACGGGGTCCCAGGGGGGCTGTCGGAGGTACAAGGGGGGTTGCAGGAGAAGGTCCCGGCTGGACTACACGGGCGTCTCCACAGCGTCGAGGAGAATCTGCTCTCCAACCGTGAGAAGATCAAAGTCCTCCTGAACGTTATCCAAGATCTGGAGAAAAGCAAGGCCCTCAGTGAAGGGTGAGGCGAGGGGAGACGCGGGAAGGACAGAGAGCTATACACAGGATATGTATATGAAACTGGCTTTAATCACCTCCCCGTGCTTAGATGTTAGTAATGCTGTTTAAATGTCAAGCCAGGGGCTTCTATGTGCTGGATTGCAGTTGGCTCCTGCTGCAGCGTTAAGGGGCACAGAGGAGCATCCATAGAGATGTCTAAAAGTCAATATCAATCCTACAGCACCTCCCTATTCTATTCAGCTGCTCCGTCTATGTATTCTATATGGTCCCCATGGTTACAGGCAGAACACTCCTCAGGGCTTCAGATCTGTCTCTGTCTCACACACTTCCTCTTGTGATTTCCATCTCCCTCCTCTTTCTTGTCTCAAATAGATCAGACATGTCACCCACCTTGTTATTTAGAATTGTCCAACTGCCTTATTTGTCTTTGTTCATCCTCTACACTTTTTCTCTCTATGGTGTTTAACATTCATTCTTTAACTTCCGCAGCCATTATGCTATTCATCTCTCTTCACCTCCACCTATTCACCTCCCTCGTCCTGTTCTATCTTTAATTACCATCCTCTTTGTTGCCTTCACCGCCAATATGAATCACTTCTTCACCAGTACAATATGGATCTGACTTCCCTTACCCTCTCTGGTTCATTATCTGCCCTCAGCCTCCCTTCCTCACCTGTCAAGCTGTCCGTCAGTCTCCCTCCCGCTTCATCCCGTCACTCTGGTGTTTCCTCTACAGCTCTCCATCACCTGTCCTGTCGTCTTCTCTCCTTCCCCCACAATCACATCCTCCCTCTGCTGTCCTCATCCATCCTTCCTCCCTCTGCCGTCCTCATCCATCCTTCCTCCCTCTGCTGTCCTCATCCAACCATCCTCCCTCTGCTGTCCTCATCCATCCTTCTTCACTCTGCTGTCCTCATCCATCCTTCTTCACTCTGCTGTCCTCATCCATTCTTCCTCATTCTGCTGTCCTCATCCATTCTTCCTCACTTCGCTGTCCTCATCCATCCTCCCTCTGCTGTCCTCATCCATTCTTCCTTACTCTGCTGTCCTCATCCATCCTAACTCCCTCTCCTGTCCTCATCTATTCTAACTCCTGCTCATGTCCTCATCCATCCTTCCTCCCTCTGCTGTCCTCATCCATTCTTCCTCCCTCTGCTGTCCTCATCCATTCTTCCTTACTCTGCTGTCCTCATCCATCCTTCCTCCCTCTGCTGTCCTCATCCATTCTTCCTCTCTCTGCTGTCCTCATCCATCCTTACTCTCTCTGCTGTCCTCATCCATCCTAACTCCCTCTCCTGTCCTCATCCATCTTTACTCCATCTCTTGTCCTTTCCTCCTTTATCCTTACTACCTCTCCTGATCCATTCTTAATGTTTTTTCAATCATCCTTCATCCTGTATGTTTTATTTCCACTTCACTCCTCTTTTATCACCTCCACTTCACATTCCCTCTCTCCAGCCATTCTTCCTCACTCTTCTCTCTGTCAGTTCTCCTGGGTTGACAGTTCCCTCTAATACCAAAAGTAATCCCTCCCAGATTATCATGGAACATGATATGCAATTAATGTTTCAGCAGCACAGCTAGACACCCATCAACAGGATATATTATGTTCCTCTGTGGCTTTTGTGTGTGTGCGTGTGTGTGTATCTCTGTGTGTGTGTGTGTGTGTGTTTGTGTGTGTGCAGTGCTCTATTGATTCTGTATTTACTTATTTTAGTTCCTTAGCATTTGTTTATTCTGGTTCTGGGAGTATTTACCTACATGTAGCTCAATTTAAATCTATCGTTGAGGTTTAGTAGTGTATTAACTTTTTGCAATTAGTTGATGTATTTTAACTACTAGAAAACATTACTTTTTAAAGAATAAAATACTGATATAGAAATATTGATTAGCAATAATTACATTTTCTCTGATCTGCTTATATTTATTTTGTATAAGGCATTAGCAATACACAATGAATTAAACCTAGTGAATTACACCATGATATTGCATAATTCCTCATTAATGAATTACCCCTCCATCACAGATTACCGTTCCAAACACACCCATTCAAAACTAAATTACAATGCATAACAAATAATCCCTCCGTAATTTGTAAATTGATGTAATCTGTTAGAGTTGATATTGAGGTCAGCCAACAATATCTAGAATGTTTTTTTCTAATGGTAATTGGGTTATTATCACAACTACTTAGTCTTATTTCATCAGCTGACTGAGGCCAGTTTATATTTTTTCAAACGTGCATCTGAAACAGTAGTGTATGTTCTCAATAGTGAATGTTTGTCAATACAAATCTGATGTGTCAATTAACCCCACTTAATTGATGTTTGCCAATTTTAGTTATATTTATTTCTGTCCATTTCTCTCCATATTTCCATAAATTAAATTCAAATAGTCCATCAAGTCATTTCAGATGGCATACTTGATGCTATCATAACATTTAAGGTGAAAAGAATATAAAATAATCTGACAGTTTTATAATATCAGACTCTAATAAACAATTGCATTCATGCAGTATTAGTGTTTATAATGTTAGAAGAAGAACATTTACACCAGTTGTCTTGTCAGTTATTGTTTTGGGTTTTCATTGGAATCAAGTTTAGTGGAATTTCAGTAGCAACATACAGAAGTAGGATAAACAACTGATGGTTGCAAAACCTCCATTGTTGGTTGTTGCTGTTGATGTTGTTGTTTTGGTTGATGTTTTTGTTGCTAGGCGCTGCTCCTACAGAACTGGTCAGGATATTAACAACTGTTCCACATGTCAGAAGACTGCTTGTATCATCTACAGGTAAACACTTTACTAATAAAACATTTAATCCAATATTTATTTTATTATTTATTTATTTATACTAATAATATTTATACCAGAGGACTAATAATATTAGATGAAAATATTCTTTCCCCTTACTGCTGAACCATCATAGGTCATAACTTTTATACTTCCCAAGTTATCTACACTTGCTGTATACAATAGGGCTGGGCGATTGGATCATTACATCATCTCTTGACGGTGGACAACAGCCAATGTCGACGGCAATGACGTTATAATGTCAAAAAAACATGCGTTAAAATTGAATTTGACTCACACTGCCAGGTCTGGCTGCGCACAACCTTGGAGTGCAGTGAGCGGGCTAATATGACAAATGGCCTATTCTGGTATTTCTGTATTTGCATTAGGCCATAGCCTTCATATTCCAAAACAGATGAGGTAGGATAGTGAAACAATGCAAGAGAACAATGTAAATTAATTGTAGAATGAGCGAGCCAAGCAGGACGAAACTGTCAGGTTCTTTTAACTCAATGTTTTTTACTTTAGATGATTAACAATGTATTTCTGGGCCATAGGGTTCCATTTCAGAAATTGTTTTGGCCAAGTAGCCTAGTATTGGGAGAGGGATAGAGAGAAAATCACTAAACAATTGCAAGTTAGATAAATGTCATAAGGAGTAGTCTTAGTTTTGTCACAAACAACTTTATTGACAAGAAAAATTTAGAAACATATAGTATGCTACATTTATAGTAAAGGCAAAAAGTTTTGCTTATCGAAATAACACAAGTTCAAATTATAACGCTCTTATTAATTATTTTACGTTTAAAAACATTGAACATTTTCTGCAACTGACTACGCTGTTCATATATACTGGATCACCTTTATTATTTTGTCTGAAACTAAAGAACCATCAATTTTCTATTTGGAGAGAAAATAGGAGCCTTCCCCACAACATCGTAAAATAATTTCAGTTTAAGACAATGAGTGAAACAGTATATTAAGGCAAAACAAAGGCCTTTTTTTATCCAAAAATAAAACATGGATTAACAACATTCTTTATGTGGATAGCTAATATTATATGGGCCCTTTCGTTGGGATAAGGAAAGATTAATCATTTTATAGAGTTCAAGCTCTACACAAAGCTTCGACACAAATCTGCACAACCTTTGAAATTAGGTAAAATGCCAAAACCAACATTTTGTTATGTATGTACAGTATATATTACACCACGCAGCATGATTAATGGCTACATGTTTAATTGTTAGTTTAAAGTATGTTTTAAAAGTAAACAGCAAAAAAATGTTTAGTGTATAGGCCCCTTTTCGGCGCACACACGGTCATCAACCAAACGCCCCTCCTCAACTGTCGAGCTTGTCTTCTCTATACGCCCACTGTCAATATCATTATAGATCGCTCTGACCCCCCCTTGTCTTTATCAGTCAGTGGATGTTTCAAGGTTTATGTACTGTTGAACTCTTTAGTTTTTTAATGTAGTACTTTTCAGGTTTTGGTGATCTATTGTTTATTGTTTCTTACACCACAACAGCTGTATCATTTTTATAGATAGTTTTACCGCTTGCTGCTTTTTAACAAGTTAAGGCATTTATACAGTGCGTTGTTCCTGCCAATTCACCCCTCAAAAGACACAGAACATATGCCACTTCCATGGATATAAAAGACGACAGTCTACGATGTTTGGTCATGTTGTTCTGACGATGTGCAAATCCACATATCACCCAGATCTAGTTTACTACCCACCCTTTGAATTGACATCTGAACCAGTATATAACAGATGTGTATCTGTTATAACAGATGGTTAAATCACCTCCAGGTAAACGCTATGTCATTGAGATGACACACAATCACACAGCCACATACCACACAGTTGAAACCTTCCAGTACTTCAACACACTACGCCTCTCTGCATTCTTCGTATGGACTAAGGTGTATTTCACATTTTAGTGCTCCTGCTCACATGACTTAATCCTATCCTAGCACACCTTAGCGATGTGTTAGTTTCGTGTCAGCCTTCCAGAGTTCCTCACATTTTCCATCTCACATTCCTCTCTGTGGCTTGGAGCATCATTATCCACCACAAGACTACAAGGTCACAGAAAGCAACCCAGGAGCCCTACAGTATCACAGATATATATAATATTAACTATTAGCTCATGGGCCCAAAGGGGACCTACTTCAGTCAATTATATCAGAGCACCGTTTGACAGCCGCTGAATTGCAAGTGAACATCTAGCTGGCCCAACAAGCAGTGAAGTTCAAAGTATACGGAAAAGGATTGCTGTATTGCAGAAGTATACTGCACATGAAAGGTAATTTAATACACAGTTGAGCTAGGCTATATTCACTGTTGAGCTAGGCTATATTCACTGTTGAACTAGGCAATATTCATTCGAGAGCTAGGCTATATTCACTGTTGAGTTAGGCTATATTCACTGTTGTGCTAGGCTATATTCATTGGAGAGCTAGGCTATATTCGATTTGAGCTACGCTATATTCATTGTTAAGCTAGGCTATATTCACTCTTGCGCTATGCTATATACACTGGAGAGCTAGGATATATTTGCTTTGAGTTAGGAAATATTCGCTTTTGAAATAGGCTATATTTACTGTTGAGCTAGGGTATTTTCACTGTTGGCAAGGCTATATTTACTGTTGAGTTAGGCTAGGCTATATTTGCTGTTGAGCTAGGCTACAGTATGTTTGCTGTTGAGCTAGGCTGTTTTCACTTTTGAGCTAGGCTATATTCACTGTTGAGCCAGGCAACATTCACTGTTGATCTAGGCTATATTCCATGTTGAGTTAGACTATATTCACTGTTAAGTCAGGCTATGTTCACTGTTAAGTCAGGTTATGTTCACTGTTGGGTCAGGCTATATTCACTGTTGAGCTACAGTAGGCTTTATTCACTGTTGAGTTAGGCTATATACACTGTTGAGCTAGGCTATATTCACCGGTGAGCTAGGCTAATTATTATCACTTATAACCAGACACACTCCCCAATGTCATCTTGTGTGAAGATGTCCAAGGACACACGGATTTAGATGTAGTCATGTTAAAGTCAAACCCGCACACAAACACAAGAAATATCTGTGTCTATCTTCTGATCTTTGTCTCTGTTTTCCCTCAGTGTCTCTCTTAAAGCCTGACTCTTTATTGGGTATATATCAGTCCTGCTAACTCTCCCTAAAGCCTGTTCTCCACCATCCCTTCATCTCTCCCTCTCTGGTTCCTGCTCTCTTCATCTGTGTGCCTGTCCCATTTCCTGCTCTCTGAATGGAGGGGATCAGTTTTATTCTATTATTCCAAATATGAATTATGCTAGTACACAAACACACACACACACACACACACACACACACACACACACACACACACACACACACACACACACACACACACACA
>JACXGM010018792.1:0-13334 GCA_016801145.1 Umbra pygmaea | reverse complement strand
ATGTAAACTGAGATTTAGGCAGCCAACGTCACAGTATGCGCTAGTACTTGAACCAAAAGTGCGACCTATGTTTACATTTTCATTTGGCTATTTTCGGGAATCTGATTGGCTAACGTGGGCTTCAGCCTTTCGTTACACTGCCACCTACACCTTTGGCATGCTCTTGACGGCATACAGGTCTGTATAAACGAACAGTTTTCTAAAAAAACGGACAAGTATGCACAATGTTTTTTTTTGAAAACGGAGGGCGTGAAATGTCCGTTAATGAAAATAACTGGAGGGAGGTTACCAACAACCCGCTGCTCAAGGAGGCTCACTAGACAGTGAAGAGGGCAGGGGCGTTGCACAAGATCCTGGGCCCTATGCATAGGCAGTCCTGATGGGCCCCCATGTTATATATATAAAATATATTCCAGAATTTTCAAGGGCCCTCTCTCCCCTTTGGCCCTGGTAATCAGTATTGGTTTTACCCCCAGTCTGACGCTCCTGGAAGAGGGTATGTTGCTGTGGGTGTAAGGACAACTGACACAAAATGTACCATTTCAAGGTAGCCATTTATTTAGCCACGGTAAATAAATGAAGGAGAAGGGGCTGGATGGGACCAAATCAAAGAAATAAAGATATAAGTTCCACCCCTTACCTCAACTAATCGACCTAACTGTTACATCCCCAGTCTAAGTGTAAATGGATTTTACTATGCCCTGTTCTCTGTTGGTGTTCTGTGTGTTTGTTCTGTTCAGTTTGTCTGTTCCACACAGGTGGTGCTGATCATCATCACTCTCATCACTGACCCCTCCCTTCCATAATCCTGTTCACCTGGTTCCAGTCATCAGCAGCAGCATCCCATCGTGCCCTTACTCTCTATAAATTGTGCCATTTTGTGTTTTGTAATTCTCTCTGTTGCTCTCTCTGCCTGGTTGGTTGCGTAAGGCCTGGCTATTTGGTTTTTGGTCTGTAGTCCTTGTGTAGCAGTGGTCATACTTGGAGAACTATTTAGTCTGTGTGATATAGTTGTTTAGTGACTGAGAGCTTGATTTTGGGGCGGCAGTGGCTCAGTGGGTCAAGTAGGTTGTCCAGCAACCGGAAGGTTGGTGGTTCGATCCCCTGGTCCTCCTGACCAAGTGTCGAGGTGTCCATGAGCAAGACACCAAGATAGTGTGAATGAACGGGTGAGTGTGAGGCAATGTAAAGCGCTTTGGTTGCCATTGTTGGTCAGAAAAAGCGCTATATAAATGCAGTCCATTTACCATTTAGTTAGAGTGTGCTAGGACGAATGTGCTAGGACGAATGTGCTAGGAAGAACAGTTTGGTTAGGGTGCCTTGACCGTGTGCCAGATTAGTAATGTGTATTTGTGTTGGGAGAGAGGACAGGTCAGGAGAGGCAACGTTTTGTTCATTTCTTTGCTTTGGTCCTGTCCAGCCTCCCCTTCTCCCTAAAATATATTCTGTGACAAAATAAAGCCCCGTTTATATGGTGACAGTTGTAATACCAAACTCACATTTGGTTAGGTTGAGAGTTAGAGGCTTTCTCCAACCGCTGAAACACCAAAAGTGTCCAAAGTGAAGAAGTGGTTTTCCCAGGTAAAAACCGACCAGGCCTGGTCATGTGCCAGCGAGAACTACAAAATGAGAGATGATACCGTCTTGTGGGTTAACGCGTACTCGTCTTGTGGGTTATCGCGAAACCGGCTCCCTGGGACAAGTATGCCACTTTTTGTTCGTTAGGGTGCAGTACTATTCAATCAGGTTAGTGGTTTTTGAAGTCCTCTAACAGGATTAGTTCCCTCACCTCTGCCAGTGTCGTGGCCTTGCTAGTTGTACACCATTTATCAAACAGCGTCTCCTTATCTCTGGCAAACTCAACAAATGTTCTAGTTGGCCCATATGTGATTCCTGAAGCGCTCTCTATACGCTTCAGGCACCAACTCATATGCCCTTAGCACTGTGGCACTGACTGTGTCATAACTCAGGCTACCTTCTAGGGAAAGAGAAGCCACTACCTCCTGGGCTTTCCCTGACAGCCTACACTGAAGCAAGAGTGGCCATACTTCTTTGGGCCATTTCAGAGCAGCAGCCACTTGCTCAAACGCTAAAAAGTAGCTATCCACCTCAGCCTCACAGAAAACAAAACAGACTCAAATGGCGTTCTGAATACGATCTCATATCGTACGTAAAAAGTTAAATGAAACGTGTTTCTGAAAACATTTTAAGCAAGAAATAGGCCATACAGTTGCTGAATCTTTCTTCATTTCAGATCGACAAAGGTCAGTTTAAATGATTTTCGTCAGATTTTGAAAGGCGGCGAGCCGAGCCGACTGCTCCTCAACGGTGGATTGTTGAGTGCTGCAGGTCATGTCATTTCAATCTTCATATGCTAAAAAGGCACTTAAGTTCCTGTTAATGGCAATACACATTCATTTTTTGCCAAATGAATGAAAAGCTTGTTGAAACCATCAATGTCTTCCCTCCTCTGTATCAAAATCTCACCTAGCTTTCCTCAGAGATGGAAGTTAAAGTCAAGTCAAATTCCGTTCGCGCATGATTACATGATGTAACAATTCTTTAATACAGTATCCTTTCTTGTGGATAATTAAGCTATATATCATATGCTGAGTTATATTTCTGGAGTGTTAAGATTAAATGAAAATTACAACAAGAACCGTACAGAACCAAAAACTGTGACCCTAAAACCGTGATACGAACTGTGGGTTTTGTGAACCATACCTCCCTTAATGTACTGTATATAACGATGGATATAACACACTGTCAGAAGACACACAAACACAGAATGGAACACAGTCCTCACAGATAACTGGGGGACGTAACACCATGGCAACACCATGGCAACACCTGTCTAATGGCACACTGGACACCTGCTTGTTGGCACGGCGACATCTGCACCTTTGGGATGAGCATGGGGGGATCTGCTAAGTGAGATGAGGGGGGATAGAACAGGAGGGGAAAAAGGCGAACGGGTTGCCTTTGGCAACTGAGTTTTTTTAATGAGCCCTGGCACAGCATAGTGTGGGTAGAGCCACACAGAGTCATAATACACACCTTGGCACATTTACGATGGTAACTACTAAAAAGTGCACTAAATACAGTGCATGAAAAGGTATTTGTGAAACCTTTGGAATTACCTCTGTTTCTGCATAAATTGATCATAAAATGTTATCTGATCTTCATTTAAGTCATAAACGATAGCAAGATTTGCTTTAACTAATAACACACAAACAGTTGTACTTTTTCACATTGCAGTGGGGAAAAGTATGTAAACCATTGCTGATTGAATATTTGGTTAACCCTATTTGGCAGCAAAAACCTCAAACAAACTTTTTCTGTGGTTGCAGATCTGACCTGCACAATGGTCAGAGGGAGTTTTGGACCATTCCTCTTTACAAAACTGTTTCAGTTCAGCAATACTCTTGAGAAATCTGGTGTGAATCGCTCTCTCAAGGTCATGCCATAGCATCTCAATCCGTTTGAGGTCAGGACCCACTCTAGAAGGCAGACTTCTGTTAAAAACATTCTGCTATTGATTTACTTCTGTGCTTTGAGTCATTATTCAGTTTCAGTAAACATTTTCAATTGGCAGATAGATGGTTTTTCTTGCAAAATATCTTGATAGACTTACAAATGCATTTTTACCATTGATGATAGCAAGTTGTCAAGGCCCTGAGGCAGAAAAGCAGCATAAGCAAATGATACACCCTATCTCAACTTATCGGGTCGATATTTGCGTTTTTACGTGTATCGGCATTGGCTGATACGCGGCTGCTGCGTTCACCAATTTTCCAGGCATTATTTACAGACATACATCCACACAGGTAGCTCTGTGTTGCTGGAGATGCTGCAATTCACGTGCAGACCATATTGTTTATCTACTTGTTCTTACTTGTTCTACCTCACCTGTTTTTACTATTTGTTAAATATAGTTTATTTTTAGATCAATAAATGTTCCTTTTTTTAATTGAGACTTGTAATATTTGTTTTCGTCATTTTATTATCTAAATTGAGGGAGCAAAAGCAGTGTCGGCCTACGAATATCGTCTCAAGAAAATCGGCAGCCTGTATCGGCTAAAGCGGATTTAAAGAAATCTGTATCGGCATCGGCACTGAATTATCCATATCGGTCGATTCCTCGAAGAGTGATCTTTGGGACAGGATGCTCCAGAAAGTAATAGGCAGTAATATAAACACAACAGGAAAAGGAGCATATCATCCAGTTGTTCGCTTAAAGGTACAATATGTAGTTTTCCAAAACAATAACAAAAGATGTGCTTTGCAATAAAAAAGCAAACATAATTATATATGTTATATATATTTTTTTGTTGTGTACTTACATTATCCTGAAAGTTGGTGGAAACATTTAGGATAATGTAAGTACACAACTTACGTCTTCCGTCAATGGCGTCATATAACCTTTGACTGCTCTAGTCGTTCTAAGTGCTAGGGAACCGCCAAACATAACGTGAATAAAGTTATAATATTTTTAACAACACATTACTTTGTCAGTAAACATTCTGCCAGAGACGCTTGATTGGAAGGTTGTCGTTGACGACGATAACGAAACCCATGATCCCACGCTACTTCCCGACGTCATCCAAGTGCATCTTTTGCTATTGTTTCTTTGAAAGACCCCTAGTGGCCAAAAACGACATCTTGTACATTTAATAATATAATGGTCAATCATCAATTACAAGGCAATGCTATTCTAAATGCAAGACCTAACATTTAGCGGCTTCTTAATGGCAATTAAACTACCCAAAAGTGAAATAAAGTATTAGATTAGGTGAAGGATTTCCAACTCTGGTTCTCAAGTACCATCAATACTAGGTCATTTTTCTTCTAACCTCGAAAATAAGTAAAATTGTGTCTACTTAATTTGCCCGGAGCTTCTTGCAATGTGCTCGCGTTAGAGTTGGACAACTAGAGTGAGTGAGTTAAAACGATTATCATACAATTTAAACAATATATTCTTGAACACAAACAAAACTGATCATTTAATGTTTCTATAATGAAAAGAATAAAAACAGTTTTTAATATTTGCCTACAGGTTAATAAATTTTTACTGACAGCATAAATGTTTTACACTTTAGTTGATTGAGGAACCCTACTGTATTTATATTATCCCTTTATACATTTTCCCTATGTTGTATTTTCCCAGCATATAAAGGCAGCCCATTATCCGGAAATATTTATATGTAGCTATATGTAATATAGTACAATAAATGTGTCTACAAACTGGGATATGCCTTTTAGTTATGAATTCCTGAATAATTTATCCATGAAATTAGTCATTTTTAAATCAGTTGTGTCTAATTTCTTTAAATATAGAATTTAGCATAACTGCTATTTATACTGTTATTTGTTCTGTGATATATATTTGATGACGTTGGTGGAGTGAATGGTAATAAACGGTGCCCACTGCCCAGGCATTCGAAGATGTTTTGAGGCCCTCACATAGAAATAGTACGAATAGAAATGCAATTGAACTGTTTGGCGTGGTCATTTGATAGTACACAACAAAATGGCGATTGTAGTTATTTGCCATGGTAACGACACATGTCAGTGGGGCCATAAACTTTGTTGCATTCACTAGTTTGAGAGTTTCAGTTAGAGAGTATTGTAATATTAGCATTTATTGAATATATTTTGATGACTTACCAATAGATTTATGAAGCAATTAAATCCAGCACTCCATTTACTCTTTACCAACAAGGCAGGCTATGGAGATATCTATTTAATCTGCCGGATGTTTTAACACGCGCAAATATGTGGAGTTTACCCGGAGACAGCACAAGTGAAAAACCTGATTGATAAATGCTTTAATTTAGATGAGCTACAGTAAAAGCAGCATAACTGAGTGAGAGAGTAGCAATTAAATTACATGAATAGACTGAGGGGAATGAACTTTGTAAATGACATATAATGTTAATGAAAACATATTAAATAAATAAAAATAGATTTTTCTGATTTTGACAATCTTTATGCCAGCAGACAATGCCTGACGAACCACCACTTGTATCAATATTACATCGTAGTATAAATTATTTATTTGGTAGAAGTATCATGATTTGGTCTTAGTATCATTATTTGGTATTAGTATCAATGAATGTACCACCAAATTGTTTTTAGTAAAAACTCTAACAATATAAGTTAGTTTCTCTAAGATAAAAATCTCAATACAAATCAATAAAAATTGCATCAACAAAATGACCCTGACGCTGACACCTCAGATTTCAAATTAAAAGTCCTGCACATTGATTTGTTTGTGTTTATCTCTGGTTTACATGTTTTCAGAGAATTCAACACGATGGTATGGGTCGATAAAATATGAAGGAATGTCAATCAAAGGTTGAAATTATTGATTATATGAATAAATGCAATCCTAAATTATTGCTACTGTCGGCTTGTGCAAGGACAGACAAACCGTATATATATTTAGATCCAAATCAATAATGAAACACACATCTCATTACACAGACATGTCAGGCTTTTTTACTGTATGCCTAATAAAGAAATAGATATTCTGGATTAAACTGTATCACATCAATTTATTTTAGACATTCATTAAATATGTGTTAGTACATTGATGAGTTTTTACATGAATACATAAATGATGCACCAATGAAAAATGTCCAGTAGGTATAACTTTTGTTTAGCAATGTGTGTGAGTGTATGCAAGCATGAGATGTGTGCATTGGTGTCTATTTCTCTGACTGGCAGTTTGCTTGTAAAGAACATTTGTCTAAAATAAAGGCACTTTTATGTGTGTTTGGAAAGTTCTCCTTAGCATTAATTTACACGTTAGTCCTCTTTTGAGTGGTAAAATGTTTAAGAAGCTTTGGGACCGGTGGTCACGTGTGCTGTAAGCAGATGAGGTCTTCTGCACATAAACAACAGAGAGGGGCCTGAGGCCAGGTGACAAGTTGAGAGGGATCCAACTGAACTAGTCTTCACGGGAACAGTAGAAGGATTGCTCAGTGAACAAATCAATTAAGGGATGAAGAAAAGTGTAACAAAATAGTTTAAAACATTTATAGTGCAGAGTGGGTTAAACTAAATCAAGCCCATTACTGAAAATGTAATCTCTAAAAAGTATTTTATTTGTGTGGCAAACTGCTTCAGATACTAAAGAACATATCACAGAGAGGAGGATTATTCAACAACAATCCTAATTAGAGTCTAATTTATGTAGAGCTATGAGCTGTTTTTATACAACAGGGTTGCTCTCTAAATTAACAGCAACAGTCATTGTATCATTCTGACGAGAAAGTGGCCTCGATCGTGTGATGATACAGAATGTTTTCAGTGTTATTGATGACCTAGTAGTGTCATCAGAAGGAAATACGGTAATAAGGTCGTCATAACAGCCTGATTGGAAGCGTTATGAAACCATTGGATTTTCGCTGAATGGGCCAGATGAACGAGAGCCTAATGAGGGTTGAGGTGTGTTTGTGGGGTTTCTGGAGAGTGGGGAAGGGGGGGGACAATGCCATGAATTGTGATGAAAAACCACTGATGAGGAATAAAGTAAAAACATTCGAGCAATACTGTCAGGGGCAGCAGCTACCAAACCAGGGGTCTACAGAAAATACCTCAAACATGACTTCCTACGGAATAGACTGGGACATCATAAACACTGAAAAACAACATACAGTAGCTATCCAATGCTTCACTGAAATTATTATTTTGGCATCTTATGGTTAATTTTGATAGAGACAGTGGTAAAAGATGTTGACATGCAGCAGGCTAGATTGTTCCACAGTGTCGAAGCTTATACTGCTGGCCAGCCCTTAGGCCACTGTCAATGTAAAATATTGACTGAGAAACATTTTAAGTTCACAGTGTTATTATGGTGGTACATATGCTGTATTTTCACAATGTGATGTGTTATTGTATCATGATGTTTTTATCACTGACTGTGTTTCTTTTATGTGATTGTGTTGCTTTCTGCTTTGCTTTTGTAGAAGCATATTCGTCATATAATAATCAATATATATGAAGAATATGCTTCTACACTTTGTTTAATAACGTCCTGTACCTGTAATTTTGTGTAACCAAACCCGGTTTTTGCTGCAAATGGGAACCTGATATAAATAAATACTGTATATTCAACCTAAATAAATACATACTGTATATTCATTGGCAAATACATTATAGCTATAACAGTTTAAACATTCGAATCTTGTTAATGGGACAATTTTAAGTGTTCGAAACATGTTGTAAAGGTAAGATATAGCAGAAGAGCTAGAGATATTTTGAATGGGTACTGCATAATGTACATTATATGATAGATACATACTTCTAATGTCCATATGTCTTGTCAAGTTGCCCCTCAGTCCTAATTGTGTCTCCGACATTTATTCCCCTCTGTAACGGCTAAATGGATTGGTGGTAGCCAAATGTTAGCTCTGTGGTTGCATGTAAGAGCAACAACCAATATGATCTGGAAGCATGACAGCCTATCGTACCGGACTCTGCTCTGCGTCTGCGATTAGCTTGTAATGACTTATATGGTGTATCAGCTACGGCTCGTTTGCTGAAAACGGGAGGGGGGGTGGGCTCACGTAGTCTAATGCAATTAGGGAACAACTTAAAAACGGGTCCCCTATTACTTTGTCATGTTAGCTGTACTTACTGCAGCTTGTCTGGAAGATCTTTATTCAGGTTCTGGATGCTCCAACAGACTAGAACGAGTCATCCTTAGTCCAAGGATCATCATTATCATTTAGACCAGTGTATCAGAGCCAGCGTGTATTAGTGCTCAACCTAATACTAATATTGGTATGCTTTGACCTCAAATCTAGAGAAAAAAAACATAGAAATTAAATCTATAGAAGCCTTATTGGGGCGCAGATGGCTCAGTGGGTATGGAGTCAGACTTGTAGTCAGAAGGTTGCCAGTTCGATTCCCGACTGAGCCAAATGTCGTTGTGTCCTTGGGCAAGACACTTTACCCTAATTGCTCCCAGGTCGTTGCTGTAAATAAGAAATTGTTCTTAGTCAACTCACCTCGACTAGTACACAAAAAAATGGCGACTGTTGTTAGTTGTCACGGTAACAACACGCAAATCGGCTTAATGCGGAAGTAGGAAGCTAGATCTTTGCAATGGAATGATACATGTAAAAATGGCTGTCGCTTTGACCATTCTGCTACATTTTGCATTGGAATGGCACTTCTAATCATTCAATTTCTAGAGAAAAAACATTCTTAATACAATGATAAAATCATGCTAAACCTATCGTTCCTTCCAAGTACACAGTGCAATAGCTGAAAGCTACAGGGAAAAGGGGTTATAATGACCCTATAATAAGTCCACATTCAGGTTTCAAGTTAAATGACCCTTCATCAACCGTTGTCATCAGTGACTTGCAGAATTCCTTAAGAAAACACAGCTTAAGTAAAGTTAATCAACTGTATGCATAAAGGTAAAACAAGAACTACAGTCACCTTTTGACTTTGTCATGATGGGATCAAACAGAAAGACAACCAGGAGTGAACATAGTAGATGAATGTAATCTCCGTTAAACACCCCCACCCACTAAGAAGTGAAAAAGAAGTTCCTACCCTCTACATTCACAGTTGACACTTTAGATGATCCTATTGAATTATTTAAGGTAGTGGCTGGATATGTTTTTCTATTGGTGCCCAATGGGAACCAAACCAACAACCCTGCCGATGTGTATACCATGCTCTACCGACAAACCACTGGTCTTTGAAGCAAAACAGGGAGAGACACTGACTGCTCGTCTATACTGTGACGCAGACTTTACAGACTTTAGTTTACATAAAAACAGCATACACGCAACATCCTATTTTTGAAATCCTTCACTTAACTGTAACCATGAACACAAAACCTAACCCTAACTCTGAACCTAACCATCATACCGTATACTTAACAATTATTCCATTCTTATATATATTTTTTACCTTTCTTTATTCAGGGGTCTCCAACCCTGGTCCTGGAGAGCTACCACCCTGTAGGTTTTCACTTCAACCCCAATCTAGAACACCTGATTCTAATTATTAGCTGGTTGATAAGCTGAATGAGGCTACATTATGTGCAGTTGGAGTGAAAACCTACAGGGTGGTAGCTCTCCAGGACCAGGGTTGGTGACCCCTGAATACAGACAAATCAGTGTTACACCAAAGTCTCTTTTACATAATTCAGAAAAGATGATTACATTTAAAACAAAATAGTCAATTTAAAATCTAACCCTTACCATCAATACAAAATTAACCCCTAATACATCCATTTGACTAAGTCAGGGCCTGGTTGCCATGGTTACTACACTTATGAGGAGAGAAAGAGACGGATGGGAGAAACAAGCCTGCGTTGAAAAGATTCATCAATCAATTAGTGAACATTAACAACATTAACAGATACCCTTCTGCTAATCACTGGCCCCTTGTCTCCTCCAGGCAAAGTGTTATTGGCCTGTTAGCTTGTTGGCACTACCTCTAATAGCCCTGTTAAATTGACTGTATTCAACGATTGCTTTGCATTGATTTAGAAACCCTTGATTTATAAAGATGTAGGATTTTAATCTGAAACATTTTGCTTTAGCAAAATAATTATCTTGCAGTTAAATAGAATATTAATCGTTTCTGGACTTTAACTAATGCTATTTTTAACGCTGACAGTAATATTTCATAACCATTTTTCTATGTTTTTGATATTATTCTGTCTAGAAATATGGCAATATTTTAAGACATGTCGTAGCAACGTGATACTTTGCCTGGTCATTTCTGTCTCGTGAAACAAAAGGATTAGATAAATGTAAAACTATTAATTATAACATAATATTAACTTTTTTACATTTAAATTAACAAGTTTTACACACATTATATTATGTTCAAAAATAGTTACAGTAAATTTTAAGAAAATGTACCCCATATATGTTGTGCAAATGGCTCAGTGGTTAAGGAGTCAAACTTGTAGTCAGAAGATTGTCCATTCGATTCCAGACTCCCAAATGTTGTGTCCTTGAGCAAGGCACTTTGCCCTAAGTTGTTCCAGGGAATTGTCCCTTTAAGTACTGCTCTATTCCTTGACAAATGTAGGACACATCTTACTAAAATATGACAAGCAGGTGGGTGGAAGATGAATGCCGTGAAGGATGCTTGAAGCAGTGTGATACCGCACGTATGATATTGTTTTGAAGCTATTGCTAGAACTTGTTACCAAAATTACAGAATGATAAACCAAACACCAAAAGAGAAGCGGATGCTATGGAGTAACATTGAATGATTTTTGAACTTCTAGGATTTAAGAAGTAGCTTAAACCTCTGCTTTTTATCTGTGATTGCAAACATGGATACGCTAGCTAACAAGCTTATGTGTGCACAGCAGCACACTAAGGAAAATCACAGCAAAATAATCAAAATCACGTCTTATATGATTAATGAATCCACTGTGAAACGTGATACTGACTGATAGTATCCCTAGACGTAAAAAAGTTAAGCCGTTTTTCTCTAATTAAAAGTCATATCTTCTTAATCACTGAAAAAATCAGTTGGCTACAGTAAAGCTAATGTTTTCTGCCTTTTGGAGGGTTTTTGCTTTGCCTATGTGCTTTGTTTGGGTTCTCCTTTTGTATGAATCAGTCCAAAACATAGAAACTCATCCTGTTTTAAAATACTGGAACACTAGAGATTACTTTTTGACAAGTTCTGTTTTTTTTATTACGTTCTCTACAGGTTTCCAATTCCCTAAACTGGTTCTAACCCCTGATTACTTATAACCCCTGATGCTTTCTTGGATCTGAGGATGACGGTCACTTAACCTGCTCTCCATAACAGACGCATCTCTTGCCTTTCTCAGTTTAAACCTTCCTCGCTGCATTTGAATACAATGAAAGAAAGGATATCGACTTTTAATGAAAATGCAAACGACAGGAATACATACAGCCCCATTGCTGGTCTTCTATTGCACTGTGATAAAGAGCGAGCTTGCTCCTCTGGCTTTAAAACTAGCCATGTGGATAATTGCCTCTCGCTGCTATGGGACAGGGAACGCGCCGGTGTGAATATAAAGGAGCAGACTTTTAATAAGAACCACTGTCCAAACAATACGTCTGCACTCTGGTATAATGTCCCTGGTCGCAGAGAAGCTCCAGGAGTAGGGTTGCCAGATTTGATTGACAATAATCCGCCCAATCACAGACCACTCCACTAAAAACCGCCCCACATCCTATTTTTCACTGTTAAACCATATATACATGTATCAACCCACTTCAGTCCATTCTTTTTCAACAATTGCTCAGGAAACCTCCCCATCTGGCAACACTGCCCAAGAGCTCCACAGTGGCTGTGTTTCTGAGGCAGAAGGTGTGAAATATTCTATAAACCAGATAACAGTGACTCTGGGTGAGACTGTGAAGAAGGGGGGGGGCACGAGAGAAGCGAACAATGGAAGGGGCAAAACAAAGAGGGACAGGTGAAGGGAGACATATGTAAGAGAAAAATAATCGCGCGAGCGTCGTCATCATGAGAGAACAAGATGTGAGTGTTGCATAACAAGATAAAAAAAGCAGAAAAACAGAAAGGTGAGAAAACTGTGTTGTTAAGTTAAAGGGTTAAGAGTGAAGTAGTGACAGTAAACGCCCGTGGGCAGAGGATCTGATTAGACAAAAAGGAAACAAAGAGATATAGGAAGGAACTGATGAGGCTGAGAATAATAGCAGGCTAGCTGACAGACTGTGAATGTAAATGTGACATTGATTGGGCAAGCGGGGGGGACAGCTATTCTTATTGATCCCCTCAAAGCCACGGTCAGGGTTAGCCTCACACCCTGGAGAAAGTGGTGAGGTGACCTTTGACCCCTAGCATCTGACCCCAAGGCTCTACCATATGTGACCTTGTTCTGCTTTACCCGGCTGTAGCTGCACCCCTTTCTCAGTCCTCAAATCCCACTTCCCCTCTGAAGCCACAGCAGGAAGTGAAGGTTAATGGAAGTCAACAGGGCTTCAGAGAAACAGTCCCCCTCCAGGCTCTAGCTCTGCATCGTGGCACGCCCTTATTTACATGGAAGACAGGGAGGAGGAGAGGGAGGGATGGAGGATGAAGGACAGAGCTGAAGAAAGATGTTGTAGCAAACCTTAGATGGAGTCTCAGTGGAGGCTGGTGATACTTAATTGAGGAGGAAGGGCTCATATTAATAGCTGGACTGTGGCAAATGGAATGGAATATCCCACTTATGGTGTTGCCCTTTATATTCAGATGCTCTATTCACCAGGCTATGGTGTCACCCTTTATATTCAGATGCCCTATGCACCAGGCTATGGTGTCGCCCTTTATATTCAGATGCCCTATGCACCAGGCTATGG